>DF357797.1:0-45458 GCA_000787875.1 Solanum virginianum
GTTTCTATCGGGCACTGGTCATGGCCCTAGGTGGGTCCTGACAGTTCTGGTGTATGTTGATGACTTGATTATCTCCGGGAATAACTCTACTACTATAGCTTCTTTCAAAGCATATTTGAGCTCTTGCTTTCACATGAAGGACCTTGGCATTTTAAAATATTTTTTGGGAGTCGAAGTGGCTCGGAATGCTGATGGTATTTTTCTCAGCCAACGCAAATATGCGCTGGACATTATTGCTGATACAAGTCTTCTTGGAGCCAAATCGTTTTCCTTTCCTTTGTGTAACCTACATTCTTATAATCAATCGCTGATACAAGTCTTCTTGGAGCCAAACTGGCCACCGTGCCCCTTCCGCCAAATCACTCTCTCGCGCTGGCTGATGGGGATCCTCTTCTAGATCCAGAATCTTATCGGCGTGTGGTTGGGCGCCTTATCTATTTGTCTTTCACTAGACCCGATTTGGCTTATGCAGTTCACACACTTGCTCAATTCATGCATGCTCCACGCACCGCTCATTGGACCGCCGCTCTCGGGGTTGTTCGTTATCTCAAAGGTTCTCCGGGTCAAGGTATTCTGCTTCTCTCTCAGTGTGAGTTGTCCTTCTCGGCCTGGTGTGACTCCAATTGGGCTAGTTGTCCGTTGACACGACGTTCTCTTACTGGCTGGCTCGTGTTTCTTGGTGGGTCCCCTATCTCTTGGAAAACCAAGAAGCAACACACGGTTTCTCGCTCTTTGGCTGAGGCCGAATACAGGTCCATGGCCTCCGCTACTTCTGACTTATTGAACAATCAAACAATATCTCAGTACATAAATATTATTATATCCTCCTTTCTGGCATGAGTTAACTTGAAGTTGAATTAGATCGGATATTTATTTATATTCTTAACAAGTGCCAATTTCTTGTTTCCTTTTTGAATAGATTATGCGGAGAAGTAAAAATATATTAGTTAATTATTAAGCCCATAAGCCCACAACCCATCTCAATTTTGTATATATGCACCTCTTATTTCTGTAATAGATAAGACATTCTAACCCCATTTTGTGTGGGTTTTAACATTAATAAATTAATATATTTATAATTTAATAAAATTATCATTTGTCATTAACTTGCAATCATAATAAAATGATCCCTATATAGAATTTGTATGTGCTTATCCTAACTTGTATATAATTATCATATTGATATATATCTTAAATGTGTTGATACATATTTTGTATATATGCAAACACATCACACAAACACATTTGTATATTAACAACGAATTATACAAAGGAAGCACCCATAGTAATAAAGCGTAATTAGGCAAACTATCACTTAGGAAATACTTTAAATTAAAAGAAAAAAATAACTAATTACACTCCTTTATCTATCATATTTTTTATTATTCCCATTCATTTTTAAAAATTTAAAAAATCTCTTCTTTCCATCCGGATGCATTAATTCAATAATCTGGATGCATTAATTTTGATTCTTAAATTATCCATATATTCAATATATTATGTTTTAAACGTTACCTGTTGATACTTAAAAATCCTAATGTTTGTAATTTGGAATGAATTAATGTATCTAAATTACTAAATTAATGTATCTGAACTGCATGTTTTTTTAAGAGATTTTAGTTAATTAAAAGAGTGTAGCGAAAAAATCATAATTAATTCTTTACAATTATGCGATTTATGTAAACCTGCCATTAATTAAAATATTCATTAGTGGCTATTTATGAAGTTTTTTTTTTCTTATTGCATTGTGTTGACGGTTCTTAATTTGTTATCTTAAGCTTGCCGACACTCACTTTTTGTTAACTTTTATTTTCGTGACCTAAACATTAATTAGGATAATTAATTACAAAGGAATCATTAGATTATGGAATAATCTGACAGGTCATATAATCAAAACAATAGAGATAACTTTTTCTATGATATCTAAAATTTACTACTCTATAAACTAAAAATTGTGCTTGGCAAAGAATATGTAGTTGAATCCAATGTGAAGTAATATTAGTCCCTTTTACTTTGGCTCGAGAAGATTCGGAGATCGCGATCCTCAAAATAATGTAGCTTATGCCTCTTCGGCCCGCCTATGGAATAATGTAGCTTAATATTGCCTAAATATAATTAAAGTTGCTTTATGATAGGATAATTCGAACAATTTTTCTTTGATAAAAAATAAATCACTTTACATTTGAAGCACTTTCACAATGACTCTCAGACAGATCTACAGTCAATCTCGATCTAACGTCAGCCTGTCCTTAGTCATCTTTTGAGTTCAATGTCGGACTCTGAACACGTTCTACTAGGCAACCTTTTTAAATTAGAACGTATAGACATTTCACATTTAGATGTATAATTAACTTTTGGCCTATAAAAGAGTGTTTTAAGAAGAATAAGTCAATCTAAAAGTATATCTGATTTCATTTATTTTTAGGATTTTAACGAAAAAGGATCCTCGACCTTCTTTATTCTTGTATTTTTCCTTTCCTTTGTGTAACCTACATTCTTATAATCAATCGCTAATTCACTTGTCTTTAAGTATTCTTTACAAATTTTATAGTTAACCAAAGAATAATTTTTTGATAAATAATATAAAAAATAATATAATACGATATGTATGTCAAAATCATCAAGGGCGAAACTAAAAGTTTAAGAATGAATTCAATCGAATTCTATTAAATTTTACTTAAAATTATTTATTTATATTTAAAAATCTTATCAAATTTACAATTAGCATTTGAAATAGTCTTTTAACAGTGATTAGGAGATGATGGAAGATGACAAAAATGAAGTAACCAACTCATCAAAAAGACATATTTAAAGAGTGTTCAATCAAATACATAATTTTTTTATTTTTATTTTATAATAAATATACTAACTTTTGATAAGAAAACTTAAAATTTTTGTAGTAGATCAATCAATTTCGCCTTTTTCAAATGCTCGTCGCAAGATGATTAGACTGGAAATCATCATCGTCTTGCTTAACATTTACTTATCAGTTTGAACTTCAATTCGATGTGTGTCAAGTAATGAAAAGCAATAAAAACAAACTTTTAACGTCAAACACATAAAATTGACAATATAAATTTTGAATCGTAGTATATTTTCATTATTTCATATTTATAAAACTAATTAGGTTTAACAAATATACCCAACTCATTACTAAAAAACAATTAAAGGCATGAACAAGATAATGGTTAAATAATATTTAATTATTATTTTTTGTACAAAGAATTTTTGTTGTACTTACCTTACCCAACTACTTCTTTAAGGTGACATAGACATGCAATATGCTTATTCCAAATACCCAATTTTGACCATATATGTATTATATTAAGTGACGGAGCTAGGTCCAGTGGTTAGCTCACTAGATTGTTTTAAGCAAGTGTCAGAGGTTTGATCCCCGTCTTGTGCATGCAACAGCCAATTGGCCAGTGGTAAACCCTTAAATGGAGCTTAGATTCGCGAAGGATTAATCCTTGATCTGTCAGGCTAGGGGATACCTTGAGAAACTGAAAAAAAGTGATGGATTTAGGGATCAATTGACACCTCTTCGATTTTCTCTCTATTTATATCTATATTATATGTTTATTCGAAATATATAATATGATACATTTTGCAACGAATAAAATTATTTATCTCTTAATCAAAAGACTCAATTTTGACCTCAAAATACTAAACTCGACATAAATTCAACGTAAATTCTGATATAACCATAGAAAGAAAATTCAAAAAAAGAAAGGCCATGATATCTTCATTTGAACTTTTTGAAGACAACTAACCACCATAACTTCTTTTTCCCTCACAACTAGGCAAAAAATGGAATATCAAAAATATTTTTGACTAAATAAATTAAATTTTATGGAAGTGGGGCTATTTTAGTAATTATACATAACATCCCTTGGAATTCTGATAACGTACCCTTCAAGTGAAGAAAACATCAAAAGAGAAGCTGTGTGTTAGTTGCATTAAACATACCCCACACTCATCACTATTTTCCGTTTTATTTGTATTAAAGTTTAATTAATTTAAATTTATTCAACGAAATTTTATTAATTTAAAATTTTAAATGTATGTAATGTAAATAAAATATTTTTATGTTTAAAATTGAACACAAAACCTCGAATTAAGGGTTTATCCACTCTGATTTTTTTTATTTGGTTGCCCCCACACTCGTGACTTGCCCTATCAATTATCTAATTCTGAAAATAACAAAATGAGCAAATGAGCCCTTATAGTTTTTTTATGTTCTTTTTCACCCCTTATTCTTCCCATAAGTAACATTTTTAGCTTCCAATTTCTCCTCTCTCTATCTTTTGATCTTCATTTGATATCCCATTTTGATTTCTCTCTCTAATTTTTACCTACTTTTTTGTTTGTGTCTGCAAATTGCAGTTTCATTAAGCTGTTTGATTGATTTTTCTGTGAATTTTTCAAGTAATTTTTCGCATCTGGGTTTTGGCATTGTTGTGGTTGTTGAAGTAGTTCATGAGGATGTGTGTATGATGATTGTGAAATGTTGTTTTTGTTTGTTGAAATTTGAGGGAAAATTTGGGGTTTTGAGGGGTTTTTGGTGATTTTTTCAGTTGATGGGTTAAGGGTTTTTTAGGTTTTTGAAGTATGAATAGAAGTTTTAGGTCAGAGGAATCGGCGTTGAGGGAGTTGCAGCAGCAAATGGGGAGCTTGAAGAACTCGGTAATGAAGGAGAAGGAGGAGGAGCTAGGTTTATTTCTGGAAATGCGAAGAAGGGAGAAGGAAAGAAATGATCTTCTCCTTTTTCAGAACAGCGATGAATTTGATGCTCCGCTTGGTGAGAAATCTTCATTGTTAGTTTTTGGTTTGAGATTATGGTGTTATTTTGCATTTACTTTGATATAATTAGATGATTATATGGTTATTAAAAGATGTTTATGTATTTGGGTACTGTAGAGCTATGTTGCTCGGACTCTTCAAAAATGTTGTTAGCAGTGAGTTTTGGATTCTCTAAAAGTAGTTTGTTTAAAGAGAATCCTATGCGAGTGCTAGTAACTTAGCTGTAGAGGCATAAGAATGCTACAGTATGTTCGATTTGTGGTAAATTTGGGGTTTCCATTGAAATTTTCTGCATAAGATAAGCTCATTCAGTGTTATTTTTTTGCAAATTCGTTTTCCTGTGTAGAATCAAGAGCAGGCAGTTCGCCTATATTCAACATTGGATCAACCACTAATGGGAGGAAGAATGTTGCTGATGATTTCCTCAATGCTGACAATGACAAAAATGATTACGAGTGGTAATTTCCTTTAATCTTACTGTCTTCTCGAGCCTGTACTGATGTCGACTCTTCTTCTTCCGTTAATTATGTTTTTTAGCTGGTTAGGTTGAATTATGTTTTTTAGCTGGTTAGGTTGAACTGTCGTAAATTCCTCAGTCAAGTGAAATGTCTGTGTCATGTCATGTCTTCGTGTTCTATTATCATCTTTTTATTGTTCTTTATGGGTAAAACAATGATAGCTTCGACAGTTCTTTTTGTTTAAAGCAACGATAGCTTGTACAATACTATCATACATGTTAGCTCAAATAATTGTCTACAGACAGGTTTATGATTTTCTGAATGGACATAATGTTCAATATCAGAGACACACCCTAAATAGCAGTGTAGTATACAGAAAACACAAAATTTTGAAGATGAGGGGGCAAAACATAGACCCCTTCCATCTTAAATCATTAGGCTGGTTATTTGAGCTCCTAAGGGGGAAGTAGTGGATAAATCATTGTTTCCGCTCAGGGAGCGGTGGATTTTAAGAAAGGTAACATTAAGAAGTTACTCATCAAATGTATGGAGTGTGCTTCCTTAATGTGACGGTGACAGATTCAAGTCATTAAATTTCATAATCAAGATTCAAAAACAATTACAATAGTTTGCAATGCAAGGAAATGCAAAACACCACGTCTAATGTCTAGATCCTATACAATACTTCTCCTCTCTGCCTTTGATTTAGGACATTTGCGAATAGAAGGGGTTTTAATTTTTGATTTAGGACATTAGCGAATAAAAGGGGTTTGAATTTTGTCTTCTCGCTGGTCTCTTTTACAGAAGAACGGATTTATTTATTCTACTCATTGCTTTGTACATTGTTGGAGGAAAATACAATTAGCTAATGGTGTCTAATAAATTGACATGACAGTCCAAGTTTAGAAGTTAATAGAATGCTAATGCAAAACAACAATCACACCAAACATACCAGTGTGAGAGAGATGAGAGAAATAAAAAGTGATCTTTGAGCATATAAAATTTTTGAATCTATTCTCTTTAAAAAAATTAAATTGCGCGAAAAATAATTTTAGTTACACATACCTGGTTGAATGCTGGAACGTAGGGGCAGAAGATGGAAAATCTTTGCTTGTTCAATTGAACAGGAAGAAAGAGCTTGTGACAGCTGGGGGTTTGAGCATTCTTGAATGGAGAATCTCTTTATTGCTCGTTGAATAGGAAGAAAGAGCTGGACATATAATGGGGGTTTACTTTTGACATTGTCATTTTCTTGAAGAGGAAACAACTGGGGTTTTGAGCTTGTGACACGCCAAAAGGCTTATATTGCATAACATAGCAAAATAACACGTGGTGTGAGTTTGAGTAAAAAGACCAAAATGTCCTAAAACTAAATTGAATAGACAATAAGCATACATGTTGAAGCCCTTTCAAATATAGTAGAAATTTGACTACACTGTATAAAATTTGGTCTCCATGCTTCTAAGAAATACTAAGATATACAGGTAAACTTAAGATGAACTCTCAAAGTAAGAAGTTGAGGATGAATAAACTTTCGGTTATGGACATTCTAATTTGGTGTCAATAACAAGTAGTGGAAACTACATAAAGGTTATTCAAATCACAAGTGTTTGTAGTTTACATCGAGAATATTCAAATGCCCTCTCAACCTATATCTGGATTCCCAACTACACACTTCAATTTCACAGGGGTCTATCACCCCTTGGACTGGTTAAAGCTGAAATTATTACCTCCCTAAATGCTTACCTAGCAAAGTGAGTGCATTTCATTCTCTTTGAGAGAGTGGAGTGCCAAATACAAATATTAAAACTTTATTTTAATATTTTTTTCATAAATATATGTATTTTTAGTTTTTTTTTCTTATTTGTTTTTGTTCTTCTCCATAGCAACATAGATCAATCTCTCCACCACTCACCAATTCTAAGCCACTGCTGCCACCATCTCCACTGGATTCACCATTGTTGATTCCAATCAAGTTTCAAACCCATGCAAAAACTTGCAAAACCCATCAACTCCACTATAGATAAAATCACATATATTTTTATCACCCAGAAAGGCTTTGAATCAGATTTGAAAATATCAATGTGGGTTCACATCAAATCCAATTGAACCCCTGAAAAAGAAAAACATCTTTTTACAAATAGATCCTTCGATTATCAATCTCAAATCTCAATCAACTAACTACATCTCAGATCGGCATGTTATCAATCTCATTAATTGTTCAATTACCGGTGAATCCACCTTTTCCTCTTCAAAATTCTCGCCGCCACTATCGATGACGATGACGTGGAACACATCGTCGTCTCCTCCTCATCTTCCCTGAGAAGAAAGTGCTCGTCTCCGGTGATAATGGCAACACCACTACTTCTGTTCATCATCGCTCTTCCCTTCCCTTTCATTTTCTTTTGGTTTGTTTTCCAGGTTCTCCAAAGAGCAAAGCTCGAATATCTCTCAACGAGCTCCATCATCACTATTCACCTCTCTTCCTCCAGATGCAACTCCGATGTACTTTTGGTGTTTACAGTGATGGTGAAAATGGTGAAAGTACTTTGGGTGTTTGAAGGGATGGTGAGAATATAGGGGAAAAGGGTAAAGAATAATAAAAGAATTGAAAAAAAAAATTCCACGTGTCAAACGCGTGAAAAATTCACAGGTCAACATAGATGTGGTTATGGCCTTTTAAGGTGTAATGATTTCAGTTTTAAACAGTTCAGGGGGTGATAGGCCTCCTGTGAAGTTGAAGTGTGTATTTGGAAATTCGGATATAGGTTAGGCGGGATTTTGACTATTTTCTCAGTTTAAATAATTAGAGCTTATTTAACGAATCATAGTCAAAGGAAAAGCAGTTTGACTCCCAAAATGGTTATGGCAAGATCCAGAAATTGGTGACAGCCACTGAGAGTCCATTGAGTGCAGCTAAGCTAGAGTATGGAAAAAACAGAGAGTGGGAGAGAAATGTAACTGCTTTAGATTAACAATTCTTACTGCTTTTACAAACTCCACTTGTGGGATTTTACTGGGTATGTTGTTGTTGTACTGCTTTTACAAACTGTACTAATAACAAATATCTGCAAATTAAGACCTACCTAATAAGCTAACTGACAATTAAACTAACTTGTTAACTTAAGCACCACGTTGCAATATTTGCATCACAGTCTTCAGTCATGCTACGTCACAGCTCTGCAGTTCAGACTTTCCTCTACTTACATTCCTTCAAAGGTAATTGTGTCAAACTTTTTGGGACAGAAGGGCATTTAATAATTGATGTTCATTCAGGCATCATGAATAGCAAGAGAAGATGTTCAGTATATAGAGCTCATTTTTACTTATATTTTGAAGTTCAATTAATGAATTCCGTATATCAAAATGTTGATACAAACAAGTAAAGTAGTGGGTGCTATAACCCCATACAATCAATCTCAATTAAAAAAGAAAAGAAGAAGAAGAAGACGCTGAAAAGCCCAAAGTAGAAGAGAAAGACTTCTCAAGACTTCTGATATTGGATGATCTTTTGCTGCACTTATACAACATTCAGTATCAAAAGAGTATCTGCTTATGTCATTTATCTGTATGTTTAGGTCTGATGTGCTTTTATATTTCAGGCTTCTAACACCCCCCAGTACTCCTCTTTTTCCTTCACTTGAGATGGAGTCGGAAAAATCAATGATGAGTCAGCTGGGAACTGCTAAAGCCCGTCCAACTACATTGAGATCAAGAGTAAGAATATACTATAACTTTTCTTACTCCATGATTGCTGAAAGAATGCATTTTCTGTAATTATGTTGAATATTATATATGATAATATGCTTAGTACATGAAATGTTATCTTCATGAGTTCAAATTATTTTCGCTACACGTCCAGTCAGTAGAAGGGATGTAGAGATGGGCCAGAAGCATAATAAAAGGAAAATTTCTAATATCAGGTAGAAAGGACCTTGCAGGTCTTTTAGTTTAAAAACACATGGTGGCTCCGTTGTCCAGTCAAATGCTATTAGCAACAAAATCATCTTTGTTGATATATCACAGTTATCTTAAGGAATTTCTTGAAGCAAAAAATATGATATATTCATGTGCATTTCCTTTTTGAAGTTTCTCATGAGCACGTGGAATTACCATCGCTCAATCTTTCAAAGTTTTCACCACCTTTTGCAGACCTAAAATTTTTAGGAGTGCAATCATAGTTGGGTACTAAGGCTTGTTTATCCCTTAAACATAAATTACATGTGTTCTCCTAAAATGTAAATAGATACAGAACATTGCTTACCACCTGTAGCCTGTAGGATATTTGGTTCTTTGGTCTTCGGTTTTTTCAATAGTATATACTGAATACTGATCCGTAGTTATTTGGTTCAGTTTCTGTTAGGTTCTTGGATATAAGCCTAGTATGCTAGCCACCCTGCTTAGAATTGACACATCCTTGTACTCATTGATTTTCATATGCATAGTTTTGTTTGCTGAGCTTCAAAAGTTAGATGCTATTGGCTATTAGTGAAATGCATGACAAATGAGAACATAAGAAAATGATTCCTTCAGTTAGCGCAGTTCTTTGCTATATATATTTACAACATAATCCGGAGACAACCTATTTTCGTCACCATCTGGACATTCTCAAAATAAATGAGCCTATAGCTTCTTAAAAGGACAAATTTCTCAGGCAAGGAGGATTCTTGCTGGTAATAAATGATTCAACCGATTAACTCTATCTCCTTATCGAAGAACAGCAGCCACAATATTTTGCTCTGGAAAATGACTAAGCAGCAGCTGCAGTGGTCATTGTCATTGTTGGTATCTAGCTTAACTGTAATACTGATATCTTATAACCAAAAACCGAACTTTTGAAGAAATAAAACTGAAAGCAGTCCGAAGAACCAAAACTGAAGAACTGAATTAATTTGGTTTGGAACTATTTTATCTGATTAGGAATATCAGATGGAATGTTGGGGGTTCCAGCTTGGCAGTCTTAACTTGAATTTATTGGGAATCGTGGACTGATTTTACTATGCAACTTGTTATTCTGGATGCAGTTAGCAAATCCTCAGCCCGAGTCCTCTGGTAGAAGCAATTTAGCATCTAGACAGCCTGCTTCCGCTGCCGGATTAAATACTTCAAGTTCAGGTCTTCGAAGACCATCTTCATCAGGTGGATCAAGACCTTCAACTCCAACTGGACGACCCACATTAAGTGCAACATCCTCCTTGACATCATCGACTAGACGCACATCTACTACAACATCCAAAGCAATGACTTCCACTGCAACTTCTAAAACAATGTCGACCACAACCACGTCTCGGCCAGCAAGGTCTTCAACACCAACTTCGCGTTCCACCTTGCCTTGTGCCAAGTCCACGGTTCCTACAAGATCTTCAACACCTACAGCCAGGTCTAGTGCAAGGTCCTCGACACCAACCAGAAACTCCTCAACACTCACAACCAGGGCATCCGTTCCTGGATCAAAGTCCACATCAAGGGCAGCAACTCCAACACGTCGGCCTACTTCAGTGTCCAGCACAGCTAATGCTACTGCTCCTTCCATTAAATCTCCGTCTTCAGTTGCACCAGCAAGCAGTACGTCAAGAAATCCTGGAGCCTCACGTCCTAGTTCTCCAACTGTAAAACCCAGACCATGGAAGCCTTCAGATATCCCAGGGCTCTCCTATGATGCTCCACCCAATCTACGGACATCACTATCTGACAGGCCAACTTCAGTGACAAGGGGTAGACCTGGAGCACCAAGTGCTAGATCTTCATCCATTGAGCCAGTGTCAAATGGAAGGATTAGACGGCAATCTTGCTCTCCATCTAGAGGACGTCCTCCTAATGGTGTTGTGCGTAGCAGTGGGAGCTCTGTTCCCATTCCAGCTATGAGTCGATTACATGCTAAAGCTAATGATAATGTAAGCCCTGGTATGGTTGGAACTAAGATGGTTGAAAGGGTAGTAAATATGCGGAAGCTGGCTCCTCCTGCAAAGCAAGATAACAAACATTCTCCCCGTAATAACTTATATGCGCACTCTTCATCACCTGACAGTACAGGTTTTGGAAGGACATTGTCAAAGAAATCCTTGGATATGGCTATGAGGCATATGGTATGTATATTTCATTTCATGCTGCTATTTAGGCAAAGCTTATTCTTAAAATTCACTTGGATAGGCTTTTAAGAGTATGGTCATGAATGTTCTCTTTGCAGCATTTTAGAAATTGTCATCCTTGTTTTAATGCAACTCAGATGAAGACTTTCCTTTTTGGGATAAGTTTCTGTTGCTTAAAGGCATGCATAGCCTTTTAAAAAAATTTAAGAGCCTTTTTGACCATGGGCAGTTTTCACTTTTTAAGAGCCCATTTGGACATAGAATTGTCACTATTTTTGGGAATCTTCCAGGATTCGAAAAATTCCAAAAAGGCTGTTTTCACCATTTCACTCCAAATCACTCACAAAAATTCAAAACAATTCCAATTTGTATGAGTGTCCAAACACAACTCCAATTTCCAATTACCATTTTAAACTTGAAAAGTAATACTCCCTTTGTTTCAACTTTTTGTCTGATTTTGACTTGGCACAATGTTTAAGAAAGTAAAGATGAATCTTGTGGTCTTAAATTTAAGATATATGGAATGTGCCAAAATGTCCTTTAATCTCGTAGCCTTATACATATCGTGTGAAAATTTAAAATAAAAAAGTTTCCAAGAAGGGAAAGGGGCATTCTTTTTTAAACGAGCTAAAAAGGAAAGTAAAAATGATTCAACCGATTAACTCTATCTCCTTTGAAAATTTAAAATAAAAAAGTTTCCAAGAAGGGAAAGGGGCATTCTTTTTTAAACGAGCTAAAAAGGAAAGTAAGGCAACACCCACTAAAAGTACAAAAATATGTTGTCTTTGTTTTGTCGGAACTTCTTCGTCATCATTGTTGTTAGTTAATTTTTACTTCCAAGGTTCTGCTTAATTGAAAACATTCCTCTCACACAGGATATAAGGCGAAGCATCTCAGGAAATCTCCGGCCATCAATGACTAATATTCCAGCATCCTCCATGTACAGTGTAAGATCAGGACCTAACAGAAGCAGGACACTGAGTGTTTCTGACTCCCCACTTGCTACGAGCAGCAATGCTAGTTCGGAAGTGAGTGTCAATAACAATACGATGTGTCTTGATGGAAGTGAAGCTGATGATGCAATTAGCAGTGTTAAAGGTGTTCGATCTCCTGCCAATATGCATGGAAGGTAATGATTGCCCTTTGCTGGTGCAAGATTATAAAATTTTAGTTTTGATTCAGTGCCGGAATGAGAGTTTTGGCACTTGTACTATGATTGTTTCCTGGGAAGAATCGATGCGTATGCTCTTCCACTCTCCCTCGTTATGTAAAGATTGATGCACAGTTAGCTATGAAATTCAAGCCAACCTATTCTCGTAAGTTATGTTGTGTGCTTAGCACCATTTTTTTTTTGTGCAAACAGAAATGCTAGTTCTGAAGTGAGTATATGATTCTCAAGTTGCTACAAGCAGTAATGTGCCTCGTTCCTACATGCAGATTATAAGCTCCCGTTTGGCTGTAGATTTTCAAGTTGAAATTTGAAACTTGAAAATTTGAGTTATCGAAGCTATATTTGGACATGCATTTTACTTGGAAAAAATTTTGAAATTTTCAAAATGTGTGGCTAAATGCTTAGCTAAATCAAAGTGTTGTGGCCCTTAGTCTCAATGGCCCAACAGAAAAATAAACTCACTTTCTTGTATAATATGTTCTGTTTAATCCCAAAATATATAGATTTATTGAACTATTTAAGTTGAATTTTTGTTATTAATAATAATGTTTTCTTATCAAACTAATTGTGCAACCATTGTCTAGATATTTTGTTGTTACTTGAGGACAATGTTTCAATCATATAAGTTGAATAAATTGACATTGTCAAAATGACAAAAAGTCTAATATCGAAATTAATGTTTTTGATTTCATATTACACCATTACGATTTCCAAGTACTTTTAAACTAGTGCATGTTGATATGGACATCACTATCTGACAGGCCAACTTATTACACCATTACGATTTCCAAGTACTTTTAAACTAGTGCATGTTGATATTTTTGATAATTTGACATCGATAGAATGCTACCTCCAATTCTTAAGTTCTATAGAGGCAAAGATTTTTGATTGATCGGAGTACGCCGATTACCCTCGAACCATACAAATAATTATCATATGCCTGCTAACTTCACTTCTTTTTCTGATCGTTTATATTAGAATGGATGAAATTTGAATCGATGCATTATTATATATCATAACTAAACTGAAGTGGTAAATATTTTGTATATTACTTCCTCATGTTATGGAAATTGCATTGAATTAAATTATAATTTGGAAAATACATTGGATAATGATTACAGTTAATAAGAAGGATAAAATTGAGATCAAAGTTGATTTTTTAAATTAATTAAATAAAATTAAAACAATTATTTTTAGTATATTGGAGTAACAATACAAATTACAAATAATAATAATAATAGGAGTAAAACAAATACGTGAATAACCTGTCGAGTGTTCAAATTTCTCTCTCCTCTCTTTTCTCTTTCTCTCTCCTTCGATCCCATCACCCATGGCCAGTCTATGGCGAGCAGTGATGGGCGACAACACAGCTCCATCGATCGACGACTACGACGGAGTCGAATTCTGGTTCAACCCTGAACGAACCGGCTGGCTCACTAAACAAGGGGAGTACATAAAAACTTGGCGTCGCCGGTGGTTCGTGTTGAAACAGGGGAAGTTATTCTGGTTCAAGGGAGCGAATGTCACCAGAGAATCGAAACCGCGTGGAGTTATTCCGGTGGCAAGTTTCCTTACGGTAAAAGGAGCGGAAGATGTTCTCAATAAACAATTCGCTTTTGAGCTTTCAACGAGGTCAGATACTATGTACTTCATCGCTGATTCTGAGAAGGAGAAGGAGGATTGGATCAATTCGATCGGACGGTCTATAGTGCAGCATTCGAGATCTGTTACTCGTGATGAAATTCTCGATTATGATAGCCGGAAATAAATATTTGCCTAACCTAATTATGGTACGTGTATCTTTTTGGGAAATTTACTATTTTCTCTATGTCTTGTCTGTGTCTAGTGTGAATTGAGTATATAATTTCTGGAATTTGAAGCTGTAAGTACTCTGTTTGAGTCAATATTGAACGATGAATGTTGTAAATTTGCTGTATTTTGTGAGTTGAAGTTTCCCCTTTGCATTTTTGGGCTGATGGCACTTTAGAGGTATATAACAGTTTGCTTGGATGGTTGTTGTGTATGTTCCATAATGTATTGTATTGTCGCGATTGAATGCAATGTTTAGATAGACTGTATCGTTTTCAATCATCATATAATGGCATACATGAGCAATTTGAAGGACTAACCTATAAGAAAAGTAGGGATATGGAATAGAGCTATTATAAACAGGTAGGGCTAAAGGATAACATATGATTTGTAGATGATAAGTACAGATTAAATGAGAAGAAAAGATAAGATAACTTTTTGTCGTTACGTAGTAACAATGGATTTAGCATCAAAACAAACTATGTATTTAAGCTAACAATACAATACAAATAGGTAACAACCATCCAAACAAGTTGTAAGTAACAATTCGGATATCATGGAGGCTTTGTTTTTTCACTTGTTAGGTATGTTGATTATTGACTATTACAACAGAAGAAATGCAATTAAGATGATTTAAAGAGGAAATGAGATGAGATCAGCAAATCTCCTTCAATCCTTGCATTTCAAAGTTCAGTAATAGAGGAATATGTGACATCATTATGGAATGAAATTAGAGTGATGGTGGATACCAGCAAATTAGATTCTCTAATTTATTTCTTAGAATAGGAAATTCGGGGGTTGCGACTGTCCCATGAAGTTTCTATTTTGGTATCTAGCTATATTTGTTCTTGCATTCTTGAGCTACTCCATGATGTTGCTGTTTTTTACTCAACATGTCCCAATATTTATCTCTTTACGGTCTCCTGGAGGATTACAGCATGATTTACTAGCATTTGAGACGACCTTCCCTCGTTGGCTTTTTATTTTTTGATTAACGATAAATTCCTGTGGGCCAATGGCGCACAAGTTCAAAGTTTGGGGGTAGTGGGCCCACCCCTCTAGCTTTCTCCTTATAACTACCATGCTTTTGTCTGGAGCAGGATTAGAACTCGTGACGTGTGCCTAACGGACAAGTGTATCTTTTTATTCCTATTTCACCCAAATCAAATGGATTTCAACTTGTATAAATGCATCTTTTTAAAATTTATCCTACCAAATTGTGGTAATCTTGGTGGAATCTAATAAGAGACTTAAGACACCTTAACTTCCAAGGGTGTAGAACTTGCTAATTCAGCTCTGTGGTGATATATTTATTTGGGTCATTTTATAGAAGCTTGTTTAGATTGATCACATGAATTTGGATCCCCGTTCTTCTGTAGGTGAAGATTAACCCTCATTGTCATGTGCCATGAGCATTTTCCTTTTGGCGGTCCTTTCCATTACAGTATATTACTGCTGCTTTTTCCCATAATGTTTCAGTGTGCAGCACTTGGGTAGGTTTGGCTGGTTGTGACTTTGGAATACCAAAAGAAAGCTTTTCTTTTACATATGCATTCAGAGTGTGATTATATAGCGGAGATGGTTTTTAGATAGCTCTCCCTCTAATTGTCATCATCAATAACTGATGTGTTGTACAGTAGAAGAAGAAAAATCCCGAGCTTCATTAATAATAGTGTCTCATGATACTACAAGATATTGCATGACATGACCATAAAGATGTTTATTTACTTCCTCTCACGGAATAAAGAACTGCGTGCTATTTGGAATAAAATATGCTACAGATGAGAGCCATGTGATACCTAAAGATTTTGTTTTTTGGCTAAGATTTCTCGGGCTCATATCTGCACACTTGCCAAGTTGGGTATTTCAGTCTATGTAGTTTTCGATGTTGCCTTATAACTGAAACTGATCAGGGAAATAGAGTCTCTTCCACCTGCTTTCTTTTTTCAATTTCAACATCTTGATTTAGTTTCAGTAGGAGTCTTTGCAATTATTGTTTCAAGAAGTTTTTTTTAGTTAGCCCTGGAGCTTGGTTCAAGTGGCAAAGGTTACTTGTGACTTAGATGAAGTTCAAGCCCTGAACCATGTCTAAGCCTGGTATTTAAGTCGAGAAAGGTAGATGGGTGAGCCCATTATTCCCAAGATTCGAAGGTTGTGACTGGTCATTTATCCAACTTGTGTCCTGCTGTGAAGTTGTTTTATGATTTTTTTTTAAAAAAAAACTGGAGTAGGGGATTACAATGTGGGGAATCGAACTCCCACCAACAGGGTGGGAGTTCAGGTAGCCAACCAACTGAGCTACTAAGTTTTCAAGTTGTTTATGATTGTAGTGTTGTGTATATCAATTTTCTATATATGAACTTCAACAACCATATTTGAATACGTATACGAACTTATTGACCCAAACGAGAAAAGCTATTCTATAACCCACTTTCGTTACAGTTTTGATCCCTCAATCCATTTTTTCTGTGACCGAATATGCTTGCTTGCATCTTGACTAATACAACGAGGTACCTGCTACTTCCCGCTGGCGCATATAAGGAGTAATCCTATCCACGAAGGTCAAGAGATAAGAACACCAAGGGGGTTGTTTTGTAGGATATATTAGCTATGGTATTATTTTATTTTTTGTGTTGTTAAGATATAAATGTGCTCAATATACCAATTCAAGTGGTGGATAAGAAATAGCTCCAGCATAACTAATCTTCGCATTACTAATGCACTCTATTCAATATTGTTCTTACATGCTGTCAAACGACTTTTGAATATTCTTATCTCTACTAGAATTTGCACTTAAAACCTCATGATTTTCAACCTATAAGGAAGAAGAGAGATGAAATGAAGTTTGTGGGAGCTTCTCTAAGCTTTTCACTTGTCTTGATGGCTGAAATTGTGATAATTTCCTATTAAAGCACCAAAAAGTATTCAAAACTCATTTTCTATGAAATGAAACCTTAATAAAACACGAACATTTTAACGGAAAACCTTGAGCTTCAATTCAAGCAAACTAGAAATGTCAGTCCAATGATCAACTTAGTAGACATAAAATTTTTGGTAACTCAATGAAATAAACAAGTAGTAGAATATTAGAGCTACATAAAAATACAAATTGCTAACGAAGAACTTGGTCCTCCAAGAAAACTAGGGATCAACAATCTCAATTTTAACGACTTGGCCATCATCAAATGGATCTCTCTTTGGTGCAGCTGGTGGTGCTGCAACCCTAGGAGGACCTCTTCCCTTCTTCTTGTCCTTTCGCCTTGCCTAAACCAATTCACACAGTCAATATTACTTCAAACTAGAAAAAAAAAAAAGAAACAACTATTGTTTTCTGCTATTTCTGTCAAATCTAAACAACAACATACCCAGTGGAATCCTAGAAGTAGGGTCTGGGAAGGTAAAATATACATAACCTTACCACTACCTCATAGAGATAGAGAGGTTGTTTCTGAGAGACTCTCGTCTCAAAAATATCAAGCCCCAAAAACAGAAGTATCGACTTGACTATAAATACAAAAGTTAATGATAATATATAAATACAATAAAAGTAACAAATTAAGACGAACAATAACAACATAAGATATAAAGATACGACTAATCATACTAAAAGTATTGACTCGACTAATACTAGTCAATGCATACTTAAAGAGACTATTTTAAACCTACCCACGACTCGAACATAATGGTTCATGTTTCTCCTTTCATCAATGAACTACTATGAAAGCTCCCAAATTCCAAAACTTTAATCAATCAACTGCACCTCAATCGCGAACTAGTTTAGGTCGTCTATATAAATCTTTGTTTGTATCTATTATGAGTTAATTAGGTTCATTACATAATATTAATAGTGGATGTCCTTTTAACCAAAATTAGAGGTTTTCTACATCAGTAATCAGACACAAGTTTTTTAACAAATGAAGTTTGTATATACAAACCAAAATTTTAAAAATTCCAAGGGGTTGCTTATTCCAAGAGAATTTATAAATTATTTTATATGGAGTTAAAATAGAAACAGCTTAAGCGGAATAAAAACTTTCCCCTGCTCTGTATTTGCATCGGATTAATAGAAGTTGCATGATGTGATCTACAATCATTTATACTAATTTTTTCTTTTTATGACAAGGGAACCTGCAGCCTCTATCTTTTGGATGCACACAGGGTAAACTTCCGCTCCTATGCAATCGCTCACCAACCACATAGGAGAGATAAGCCGCACTTGGCAAGCTGTGCGACTAGCTCGACCCATCCTCTTGCTTCCACTGGCAAGGAATTTCGAACTTTAGACTTCCATATTAAAGGCCTCAAGCTCAAACAAGTTGGCCACCCTATGATACTTATACTAATTAATACATATTGTTACCCTATTAAGTCACTTATGGTAAATTCGTATGGTTTATAGTGTAAATATTGGCAGGTATTTACCATCTAAAGGCAAAAAATCTCTTAAATTAGGTAATTATGATCTATTATATTAAATAATTTGTGTTCCTTATTAATTTATCAGATTAAAAAAACATACATGTTTAAAAAACTATTTATTCTCTTTATTTTTTTTGAAAATAAAAAAAGGCATGAATACACTAAACACCTTTACAATATGACTCAATTTCAAATACACTTCCAACATTTAACTTAAAAAAGTGGTGCAGAAGATTAAGCTACTTCATCTCGATTTGAGCTATAAAGGAGCACTTCCTTCTAAATAAGATCCTTCGCGATGTAAATCTAGATTAATCAAGTATTCTCTGTGATATTGCACGGTGAACAAAAAATAAAATGAAAAATTATAGTTTAGTGTAAATAGTTTCGAATATAGCTCATAGAGGCAGTTGTAGCATTGGTATGAGTTGTCGGTGAGATTTTGATTTTCCATCTTATAATCCATAAAATATGTGGGATACATCTGAAACTAAGACATATTACCGGGCGTTACCCTACAATAAACCCAAAAAATAAGGAAAGGGGAAATCTCACATTGCCATAGGAGTGATTGAACCGCTTGCCTTTCGCCGTCTTCTTATCACCTCTGCCGCAGTAAACTGAAATCAAATCCACGAAGAAAACAAAATCATTTCAAATTTCTCGAATTGAATGCAATCATCACAATTCACAAACATGAATTCGAAGATTTAGAAAGAACATATTTAGGTAGATAAGTGATTCATACTCAATGGGAGGTTTGAAGCAGTGAGAGACGAAGACGAACTTGACGCCGCCGTAATTGAGACGCAGCCGCCGGCGACGGAGTGTGAACGAGAGAAGGATAGATTAGGAGATAGAGAAGCCATAGGGACTGACCCGATTAACAAGGACGCCATTGCAGCAGCTCAAGTGATGATGGGTGGGGATAGAATTGAGTTTTTTCTTTTTGTGGTGGTTCAATTGCTCTTTATTGCGTTTCTAGATAATGTCTACATTTGTCTTTTCCCCTAAAATTGACTCATTTTTTCATCTTTTTGAAATAGTGTGATTACTTTTTATTTATTTGAATAGTTGAATGTTATTTTGAACGCGGATAAAAAAAAGTATTTGAGGGAGTTGATTGGACATAATATAACGTAATTTTATATCATTGGGAATATAATTGTAGATAGAAAAGAGTGAATGTCGCATATTAGGGTAGAAGATTAGTATGATAGTAGGGGTAAGATGATGTCTAACCTAGTGTTATAATAAGTTAGTAAAATTAGTCGTATCTTTATATATTATATTATGATTGTCCATTTTTTATTTTGTTACTTTTATTGTATTTATATATTATCATTTGTTTCCACCTTAGTCGTTTTTTTTTCTATATAGTATCTTCTACTTTTAAGGCTGATATTTTTCGAGATGTGGGTCTTTCCAAAATAACTTTTCTATCTTTATAAGGTAGTAATAAAATCTGCGTGCATTTTACCTTCTCTATCTCTATAAAATAGATATATTGTTTATTTTGGGTATGGTGAGGGATATTTTTTTAATCTAATAATATAAGAGAGATGAATTTGATATTTAAATATATCGTTTGATAGAAGGGAATCAAAGGAATGAACACTTTTCATTTTACATTGTTATTAAAAAATTATTAATATATTCATAAATTTTATTATTTTACCCTTTATTTATATCAATGTATATTAAATTAAGTTAGAAAAAGTCATAAATACACTAATTAATAATAGGATAAAATAGAAAAAAATAATTAATTTTATCCTAATTTAGTAAGTGTCCACGTAATATTTATAAAAAGATGTCTATGTAGTATGACATGGAGATGATATAATTTTGGGATAAAATGTTTTTTTAATTATAATTTCTTAAAAGACATGTAAAGAAAAAAAATGGAAGGGAGTACTATACAATGATTAATTGAAGACCCCTGGTCCAAGCCTCAAGAGCAAGACATTCCCAATTTATTTATTTTTTTAAAACCAAACTCACTAAAAAAAAATACACAAAAAGTTCCTTCATGTTGCTCGAACTATTCAAAAATATTGACGAGTATGTGTCAGATTCTCCAAAAATAGCGTATTTTTAAAGGATTCGACACGGGATGCAACAATATTTCTGAGGAGTTCAAGCAACTTAGAATTTACTAGTGACAAAGTCTGTTAAAAATGAAAATACACTGCTCTACAAAAATTTTGAGAACACATTACACTTATTATAGACCACAAAATTGATATAGAACTATGATCTTTCCCTGCCTTGACCTTTTGCTTTCTACTGCTTCTCTGAATTGTGCTTTGTAGAGTTAAAACCAACGGCGATCAGCTCGCTGTTGATGGCATGAGTTGAGCTTAAATAAAACAGTAAAGATTTATATAGCCGATCTCAACTTGTTTGATGTTGAGATGTGGTTGTTGGTGGTGGTGAATAGCTCCGAGGCAAATCACTCTACTCAATCAAGACACAGAAAATCAAGAACAAATAATATAGCCATTTCCCTACAGAAAAACATGTTGATAATAGATTGATCATTCACGTTAGCATTTATTCGAATCTGATCTACAGGACAAAAACTTATCTATGTCGACGTGAACAAAAAATAAAATGAAAAATTATAGTTTAGTGTAAATACTTCCGAATATAGCTCATACAGGCAGTTGTAGCATTAGTATGAGTTACCGGTGAGATTTTGATTTTCCACCATAGAAGCCATAAAATATGTGGAATCTCACCATTTTCTCCTTGGTTGATCCATTTCTTTGAACAATCTTTTCTTTTATGTCTAAACTTCTTCACCCTTTTTGTTATTGAATTAAGTAGTAGTACTTGGAAGGACACAAGTTTCCTCGCCGCCTGTGCTCCATAAGAAATTAGCATATGTAGATGTATAATAACAGTTCCGAGGCTCAGCTGCCAATGCCTGTTGGTATCTTTCTTCTGCTCTCCATAAGTCATTCCTAACTGTCCACAAGAAGTTCGCGTACTGACATAGGGCCTCTGGATCCGGTGGTTCTACTTGGATTGCCCGCTTGAAGCATTCCTCCGCCCTGTTACAACAAATGATTCACAGTCTGAAATTATAGCAAACAAACTACTCTTCTATCCCAAACTAGTTGGACTTGACTATATGAACTCCATGTATAGAATTATTACGCTCTACGCGTTTCTATTGTTGTTTATTATGTTCCCATTGTCGCACTATTTTGTCGATCTTGTTCCTTGTAGGATTTGCGCTGCTACCCTTTTTAGTTGTTGTGGTTTCTTATTCTTTGTACTTGGATTTGCTACACTTGAGTCAAAGGTCTTTCAGAAACAGTCTCTACCACCACAAGGTAGTGGTAAGTAGTGCGTACAATCTACGCTCCCCAAATCCCACTCATGTTCATTTCATTTTGTTGTCTAAAAACCACAAACAAAACGAGGGACATGTCTTCCCTATTCTAGTCTCCAAAAGCACATCTCTGGTAATGTCTAACAATGTTGGAACGAAGATTTTTTACTAAGGGAATTTATAATATAAGAGTAAATACAAGAAGTGAAGGTTCCTTGAACCGAAGGTCTATCAGAAACGGTCTCTCTACCTCCAAGGTAAGGGTAAGATCTGTGTAGACTCTACCCTCTCCAGACCCCAATTGTGAGATTACATTAGGTAGTTTATTGTTGTACAACCAGAAGCAAAGGGATTCAACATTTATTATATAAACATAAAAAATAATTTTAACCTTGTATATACAATACATATTTCAGCGAAGGGGCTCCAGATGAAGCCCCTTGGGCCCCCAAGCACCACCCCTGATGTCTAACAATACCAGTTATGAGGTATGAATATGAGTTTACTAATTATTTCAACACTATATCATGTTTGTTCCCAAGATCGCGGCCAAAAGTTGCTTTAGTGATCTTTTCAGAATATTTCCTTCAAAATCTTGACATCAACAAACTACAATCTAAGGAATGGGCTTCAAATAATTGAAACATGATTACCACTGTCAAAACAATAATAATGTACTCTTGTTGAGATATAGCCCCAGACCCCACTTGTGGGATTTCACTGGGTATGATGTTGTTGTTGTTGTTGTCTTGTTGAGATATAGCAAAGATCATTGTGTGCTTGCTTTGTGCACTGACAGAACAGAATTCTAAGTTGCTTGGTGTACTAGTACTAGCCCTATGAGGGAGTTTAGTTGTTTGGCTTTCTATTTGACGACAACAACAGCAGCATACTCAGTGTAATGTGTATGCAGACCTTACACGTACCTCAGAGCTAGGGAGGTTATTACCAATAGACCTTCGGCTTAAAAATAGTTCAAAGCAGTCTAGGAAAAGTAGCACTGGAAATAAGAGCATAACAAGGCATTCTAAACAGTAACTATAGCAAAATCTATGTTGCTCAGACTTCTCCAAAAATGCAATCACATCCATGTCGGATTCTTCAACACATGCACTACTTTTTGGAGGATCCGACAAGCAGCCAGTGGCGTTTTTGAAGAATCCAAGCAACACAGAGGAAAATAATACGATAATCAAAGTACAAAAACCAACAAACAGTAACAGAAATCATAGAACAAAAAACTATAGGAGCAATACTACGAGTACTAGTCTGAACAGATATCAGGACAACGCACTACTACCTACTAACCTAGCATCCTAATCCATATTGCCGCAACCTCCTATGCATATATGTATTATTTAAGACAAGGGAAGATGAAGAAATTACCTATCATAATCTCGAACGATAACATTCAGGAACTGAGCATAATTGCATAGGAAAAGTGTGTTATAAGGCTCGAGAGACAGAGCCATCTGATAAACAAAATCAGTCTTATAATAGTCAACAGTGTTATCTGGTTCAATCTCCACTTTCAATGGTGACACAAACTTTAACATGATTTCATGATCAAAGCCAATACCCTTTAGACCCCTCATATTCAAAACTTCATCTTGTAATGACTCCCACAATTTTTTCTCTTCATCACTCATTTCTTTATCATCCAAATTTGGTACTTGTTCTTGAGGAACAATAGGAGGATAATTAACTTTTACATGTTGCTTATCACTTGCCATTTGCAATAATGGTTTCGCGATAGCAACATTGTTCGATGCACAATGAACACTATAATTAGCCAAAAGGATCATTACATACATCATCAATGTTGGCGTTCGCGAAAATACTTGTCGAAAAAGCCATACATAAGATGCATACATGTCTCTTTGCACTTTACTGATAATAATATCTAAATGTTCATTACACATTGATTCCCTCATATGCAATGCACAAGTTTGCAACTCAACAATAATAGATACCAAAGATGAAAAAGCCTTTGAAGTGCAAGAATTACTTTCCTTTAAGTCCTTAAACCTACCAGACTTCCACTGATGTTTCTTTTGTAACATTCTAAGTGATAAAGGAAGTCCAAAATTTTTGGCTTTTTGTTCAATATTAGCCCATAAAATAGCCTCCCTTTCAGGCCAACATGGAGGTTCTGGCTTAATACCAAGCATACTTGGATCAAGAAACTCAAATTTTGATGGAAAAATAGAACCTTTACTCTCAAAAATAGCACAAAACCCTTCATTTTCACCCCTTCCAATCCCTTCTCCATCAAATTGTTCTTCACCAAAATCTGATGAACTACAACAACATGGTTGAAACCCAAGTGACTTTCTTGATTTTACAGGGGTAAAAAGAACAAGTTTAGGGGTAAGATCTGTGTAGACTCTACCCTCTCCAGACCCCAATTGTGAGATTACATTAGGTAGTTTATTGTTGTACAACCAGAAGCAAAGGGATGCTTGAAGAAGCACAAAACTTTGGAGTTTCATAATTAGTAAACTAGTTGTTTTTGGGTCATAAATTAGAGTAAAATAGGCAAAATGCAAGGAGAGGAAGTAGAAGAAAATAGGCAGAGGAAGTGGTCAAAGGAAAAAACAAAATGAAGAAAAACAAACAGAAAACCCGTGGGGAAAGGGGACTTTTTTTAACAGATCTATAAAAAAAGTGGAACTATTCTTTGAATCTCAACTTGTTCCCACTCTAATAAATATTAATTTTTTCCATATTTATATTTTTGGGATGACACGAAACGCACTTTTAAAGAAATTTAATTAATTATATTAGAAAACTAGAACGAATATATTTGTTAAAAAAATGGTGCATATAACTTCATCGACTAACATATATATATATATACACACACTTCTTCTGGTCTGTTACCTTTTATAATTCACTTGCATTAAGAAAAAAAGTAATTTTAATATTTTATCCTTATTTATTATTTTTTAGTTAACCTAGTTGATTATATATATATATATTTTAAAACTTATTAACTATCAATAATAAAATAGAAAAATAATTTAATTTATAATAAGAATGACATATAAAAGAGATCGGAGGAAGTGCGTGTATATATATATATATATATTTATGTTTAACGGTGACATGCATTCATTTGATTTGATATAAATGTAAATCAAATTTTTTTTTTTATAATATACGTGTTAGGTTGATGTTACATTGTTGCCCGTGATATAAACTAGTAAAAGAGTGCAACTTTTTTAATTACCAAAGAATTGACTTTTTTTAATTACCAAAGAATTGACATAAAAAAGAGGAGAAAAAGTTCGGTTAGGGGTGACGAGGGACCGCCATTTGTGACTTCTGTTACGGGAAAAACTTTATTTTATGTGTAAGGCTATTATTTGTCCCATAAAAAAATATCAAATTTTATATTTTAAAATCTATAAATTTGTCAATAGGAGTGGATTGTGGTGGAGTGATAGGTTTCGAGTTCGAGTTTTTTTAGGTATAAAGTTATCTTTGTTAGGAAGGGTTTCAAATTCCACCCACCCCCGGCCCTCCCTCCTCCCAATGTGTACGAATATAAATTTAGTCGGACTTCAATATGAGTACTGGACGTCGAATAAATTTTTTTTATTTAATTAGACACGTAATAGGTGCAGAAGAAACTCACAATCAACTACAACTTAGATTAGTTATTTTAGTATTATTTTTTAAATAAATATTTAATTTATTATTAAAAATAATATATATATAACATAATTTTTAAGAATAAGATGTGTGTTTATAAAAATATCTTTTATAAGACTATTTATTTTGAAATAAGTTATTCCAATCATTAAAAAATAGAGAAAACTTCTTTTAGTACTACTTATTAATCATGAAATAAGTTATTTCAATTTTATAACCAAACAAAGAATTAAAGAATATTAAAATACATATCATGATTATCTTCATTTATTCATAACATTAAACATCTCAAATATATTCCTCTTCCTACAATTGTAAGATATTGAAATATTCATCAACATACTGATATACCAGTATTGTAGCACAATCAGTGTTCTTCTTTTGTGTGTGTGTGGGGGGGGGGGCTTCGATGTTGGGTGGCTCTGCATCAGAGTTTTGCTATTTTGAATTCGTATCGCGTTAAATTTTATTTGGGAGAAGACACTTTCTATCATCCACGTTGGGTCTCATTTGAGAAAAACACTTTCTACCATGGATTTTTCCATACCTATTAGCTCAAATCTGAAAATTCTACTTAAGAAAGGAACAATTTCATCCACGACACCATATCTTTTAATAGTGCAATCATAGCTGATTGGTTGCTTGTTGCTATGTTTGACTCTTGATTAATGCGCCTCAATCAATGTCTTTCTCTCTCTCTGATGGAAGTTGTCAAATACAGATACACATAGAGAGAAGTACGCGAGATAGGAGAGAGATGAGCAAGAGAGTTGGTGTACTTAAAATATGTGTGAGTTCATTTGAATATAGTGTATTTAGAATAAACTAAACCTAATTTTGATACCATATATCTGAGATGCATGTATATACATTTGGCAAAGTAAATATCGTACGAAAGATAATTTTAAAAACTTAAATACACGTAATTAGACTCTAAACTAGTGGAATTTGCATTTTTGCCCCATTAATCATTGATGTGTTGCTTTGCACTCATCAAGGGTAGGTCCCATTTGTAAAAATATTTTTTAAAAAACTATTTCCCCACAAATATCAAAACTAAAATAGAATTTGAATATTTTAGAGAAAAAAAGCCCGGCCCAATCAAAACTTCTCCCCATTCTTCCCAATCCCCAAAACCCTAGCAACTTCCCTCTTCTCAGTTCTCTCCATCTTACACTTCTTTGTATTTTTGGCTGGTTCACAGTACGAAGAACAGTGTATAACAACAATGGCGTCCAGGGATCAAACAGTGCTGCAACTTTCTCCATCATCATCGAGTTTATCGGCTAAAGTTCATCCTTTGGTCATTTTCAACATCTGCGATTGCTTTGTGAGGCGCCCTGACCAAGCTGAGCGTGTCATTGGCACTCTTCTGGGATCTGTATTGCCTGATGGTACTGTTGACATTCGGAATTCATATGCCGTTCCACACAGCGAGTCTCAAGATCAGGTTTGCCTCTCAATACTGCAAATTCTCTTTAATTTAGTCCTCTTTATTGTGTTCGCTTTAGTTTAGTTCTTTTTAGATTGATTGTGCTGAAAGGAATTCGAAAAAGTCTCTTTTTCCAGCAGTTTTCAGCAAATTTTTCAAACTTAGAGAATGTTATATGTTGCTTATATTACTTTATTGTTATAATGTCGCTGACTAGGGTGCACGTTGTGTTTGTGCATGATAAATTGAGTCCAAACCATGCAAATGCTATGTGAAAACACTAAGAGAAAGGAATACTTGTTGTATAAATGCAGTTGTATTCTGGTAACCCTGTGTACTAATATTTACAAGTTTATAGATCTCTTACTTTTGATCATATCTAGTCCGTTCTGCGGATGGGTTTTGAGATGAGGTTTCCTAGGAAACAGCCTCTCTACTTAGGTAGTGGTAAGGTCTGCTTACACTCTACCCTCTCCAGACCCCACTTGTGGGATTTCACTGGGTATATTGTTGTTGTTGATGTAGAGCTTTATAGTTCAGGTGTGTTGAGTCCATCAGTATGAGAAGAAACTTGAGGTGTATTAATTTAAATGGAGATGGGTAGATAGCGCAGCCGTTTTGCACCGTGTTTTTTTTTCTGAGGTGCACTAAAAGAAGAAAACTTACGGTGCATTAGGTAGAAACTAGATAATTCCATGTTTGTTGTCATTTCCCTATTGCTGGTTTGTGGTTTGAGCTAACCTGTAAATCTCACCAGTTTTAACAATTTTGTACAATATAATAGATATATCTAGTCATTGATCTGTCTCAACCACATCTATGAAGTGATCAGATAATGGATCCACTTATCAGTGCCTTTCAATGGATTGACAGCATAAACTCATGGAGTGACGGTCCAACTAATAAAGTACTGAATGTTTACCAAATTCTATTATTTTATCAGTTTCAGTTTTCTTTCTTTGCTTTTATTTACAATTGTTACTTTAATTGCTTGCAGCTAATCTCCATCCTCATCACATTTCTAAACAAAACAATTTCTGATAGAAAGTTTAGATATGATAATACAAAGAAAGAGACAATAAAAAAGATATTTGAAGTTAATTTAAGCATAGCATACTAATACATAAAGATTTTTTAATCAACTTTTAGAGACTAAACATCAATTATTTTGGATTGGAGGGGATAAAATTATTATTGCTATGGCTGAGGGGAGAGTGGAGGTAAATGCCATGAACGAGGGAGTGTGGGAAATGCCTGCTTTTTAGCTTATACTCTGGAATTTGGAGTATGGTTGTTCTTTAGAGCATGATTATGTCAAGAATGACTATCATGTCAATGAAGGAGTCTGTAAGAACTACACAGGCACACACTTGTAGAAAAATTTTGGGTTTTCTTTGTACTCCTAGAGCTGATATATTTTATAAAAATGTCTTCAATACATTGTGTCTTGCCAAATGGCTGTTTTTCTTATGATATTTTTAACTCCATGATTCTATAGATATCCCCTTTTGTGATATAGAGCTCGTTGTAAATGTGCTTTTATTTTATTACTTTTTGATGAACTTTTGGGCATGCCTTCTTTTAAAGGTTGCACTGGATATTGATTACCATCATAATATGTTATCATCTCATCAGAAGCTGAATCCAAAGGAAGTGATTGTTGGATGGTAATTCTCCATATATTTATGCCTTTTTAGTTTATGCTTTTATGTTGATGCCCCAACTTGCTTGGGATTAATGCCCAATTGTTGTTGTCCTTTGTTTGTTTCATCTTTTATGTTCAGGCTAGTTGAATAATTGGTGAATAATTAGGTATGAAGAAAATAGTATTTATTTGGATATGTGGAGGAATGGTTAAGAGACTTGTTTATTAGTATTTTCTTTGAGATTCTCTCTTGGAATCATACTGCAGAACTTTTTGTCTCTCACCGTCTCTTTCCACTTCTGTGAAAAGCTTGGCTCTATGAATTTCAAGGTTTCAGTGCACAGTTCTTACCTAGGATACATTGGGCTGCATGGCATTGATTTTTGAGAAATGCATTGTATCTTTTTATAGAGAACCTCTAGTCTTTAAGAAAATCCCAAATAATTGAATGTTGCATGAAATGGGTGCAAGTGGAGAAAACTGGATAGACGGCACTCATGCAGCTAGTTAGAGATTGAGACATAGTCTTACATTGGTGTTGCTTCCTTTTAGGATTAATTCGACGGCACCTCTTTCCTTGGAACGTCGCTTGACCTAGAAATGGCTAATGAATTGTAATCCCTGCTGTGGATAATGTTTCTTCTGCTCTTTTATGACAATTTTATTCATAAACTTGCTCATAAAAAATCTTTGGAGTAATAAAAATTTCTTTTTTGGGTAGGGATAGGTGGGGAACATACTTTTGTGAACTATAATTCTGAGTAAAACTATGTAGGAAGTTGCATTCAAAGTTTGCTTGATATTGTATCTGCATTGATGCTCAAGATTCTGGTAACAAATGGAACTCAACTGCTCTTGTTAATTAGCATTGTCTACATTGGTCATGGTATCTTGTTGGGAGATACTTGCATTTTACTGTTTAGAGGGCTTTGGAGATGTTGAAAAATGGATGAAATTGTAAGAGAATGGAAAGAATAAATTAGAAAGATCATTTGATTTAACTGACAGCATTCTTTGTTTAAAATTGTTCGTTAATAGTATAGACTGATTTAGTAGTACTAGCCAATATATTTTGTCAAAATTGAATACTTTCCGCCTTCTTTCATAAATTATAAAACATTGGGCATCTTTTCCAGGTTATTTTTCCTTGAACATCCCACTTCATCCACCCTAACTTTTGGTGGACTTATGCACCTCCTATTTTATGCAGTAGTCAACCTATCAAACACTTGGAATACTTGAGCTGATGAATTTGTGGATATCTTGTGCTTGAACTTTCCAGGTTTTCTACTGGGTTTGGAGTCTCTGGTGGTAGTGCTTTGATCCAGGAGTTTTATGCTAGAGAAACGCCAAATCCTATACATTTGACTGTTGATACTGGATTTCAAAATGGGAAAGCTTCAATAAAAGGCTTTGTGTCTGTGCATTTGTCTCTTGGAGATCAGCCACTTGCTGCCCAATTCCAGGAAATTCTATTGGACCTACGCATGGTTGAAGCTGAAAGGGTTGGATGTATGTCTCCACTTACCTTCCAAATAGTATAGTCCTTATTTTACTGCATATTGACTTGGTCATGTGCACGAGCATTGGTCAGATTGGATGGAAATCCTTACATGGACTTTCTTGTGCCCCTTGATGCAGTTGATATGCTCAAGACAACAACTGTGGACAAACTCCCGAATGATCTTGAAGGAATGGAAGCATCAATGGAGCAATTACTTGCTCTTATTGATGATGTCCACAAATATGTTGATGATGTTGTGGTAACAATAACTTTTCCTAACTTCAATTTAGCAAGTTTCCATGGTTTTCCATCTCCAAGTCTTCACATTGGGTTTCCTTTGTAGGAAGGACGTCTACCCCAGGATAACAAAACAGGAAGATTCATAGCTGATACCGTGGCTAAAATTCCTAAACTCTCACCCCAAGCCTTTGATAAGCTTGTGAATGATGGTCTTCAGGTAGCGTTTTTTGCCCCTTGCTATGTTTATGCCATTGTTTCCGTGCCCCTTCTCCCGATCCAGAAAGTAGGTAGGAGACTCTTTACTACTGGTTAAGTCACTGTGGTTCAATGTCTGCTTATAATCCTGTTTGATGTGATTTACTTGTTTATAAAGCTATAGGGTGGCCCCTTCCATCATACTTTTTCTTATCTTCTTTTTGGTGATTTTCGTAGAATGCATCACATATTCTAATAACATTTTGAGACATGGTTCTAAAAGATGCCGATGGCATGGTTATCATGATAATGATGCCTTGATATTCAACCTTGGTTATCTTACCCTGAATTTATCTTTTATCTGTAGGACCAATTGCTTTTGCTGTATTTGACAAGCCTCACAAGGACGCAACTCAGCTTTGCAGAAAAGTTGAATACCGCTGCTCAGATCCTGTGATTGATCATTGATGATGGTTTCATTCTCTTGTAATTCAAGGCCAGATTTCTGACCGGGTGACTGAATGGACAGACTTTTCTCAACATCAATCCAGGCTTATGGATTTCAAGAATTATATGATTCGCTATGTAGTTTACATATCCTTTTTTGGGGGTGGTGTGACAAGGGTTGGACTAGACCAGATAATTTGTGTAGTGGAGAGTGACTCGAGAGTACTCGATAGGTTAGAGGTCATAGGCAAAAGGATACAACAAGCTTCCCCCCTTTTTTTGATAATGGTCTTTCATTGCTTTAATTTTAGTAGTTCTTAATTGAAAATGTCTAGTACCTTTGACAGTTCCAGTTCAAATTTTTTTTTCCAAACAGAAAATAGTAAACTCAAGACATAAAACTTTCTTGAATTTGGCTCAGTTTTGCAACTGCACACTCAATTTTCTGTCTATTATAACCTTATCATATGTCAGATGAGGAGTAGTTTTAAGTTTCTTGTTGGTGTGTGGGAGCTAAGAAAGAACCCTAAGTGCTGAAGGGTTTCTTCTCATATTGATTGCAATTGCTAGATCAAGCTTTTGATTATTTTCTTTGAGCTAAGCATCTATTGGAATCACCCCTCTTTGTTCAAAACAATAGGTGTAAGTGTTAGGTATGTGTACATCCTATGCTAATTTTACTTGTGGATTATACCAGACATGTTCCCGCCTATGTATAGAGAATATTTTTAAAAGTGAACATCCTTCTTAGTAGCAGGGTCCGGGGAAAAAATAGAAAAGGTTATTTCACTATACTTTTTACCAGGGATAGGATCTACCATAAGAATCTTTTTTTTATTGGGGCGATAGCTCTGAAAGAGAGCCCCTCACACATGATTAAGGATGTTCACAGGGTGAAAGGCAAAGAGTTTAGTAGTACGTATAATATATTACTTGTAGAAACAACTATATTAGTGTACTTATGTGGTTTATATATCCAAATATTCCTAATTGGATGGAATTAAATTAAACAGAATACAACGACCAATCAAGAAAGACAGTTTTGAATGATCACTCTTGGTAATAAACTTTACTCTTAACTAGGATCATGTTCATGTAGCACACAAGTTAAGTTCAACCCTTCCGGATAGTTCAGTGATTTGGGCTTGCGATTTTTATATTGAAGGTCTTCTCGTTAAAGTGGACTTAATTAATTAGTTAATTAGTATTTGGTTCATTTTAAAAAATTCACAAAATGTTTATAAATATTTAAAGTATATTCATTTTTTATGATATACTTCATTTGTTATCCTTTATAGTTGGTTGGGCACGTGTGAACCAGTCAGTCCTACCCCTGAAGTAGCAGTTGCCAAATCGAAAAGACATCAAATAGCCATCTTTACAACAAATGCATGAATCAAATACCATGAATTTGCTAAATATAATTATACACACACTGTGAACCCTCATTCATTATATGAAAAGGAAAAATAAGTAGTTACGTATATCAAGCTCTTGCCAGGCATAAGATCTCCGAAAAATCAATGTATCATAAAAGTCTATCATATACAGTTTATTCTTATACTTTTTAGAGAATTTGTCTCTATCATACACATTTTATTCTTATATTTTTGAAAAAATTTGTATGACAAGACTCGCCTGCATTATTGCTCAATACATTATATTTTTTTGAATGCAGTCCCCCAAATCAAAAGATAAAAAAGATTAAAATGAACACGGGGTCAACAAATGCATGAATCAAATTCATTATATATAGGCCTCTCCTTCCTAGAGTCATTTCATCCTCACTACAAAATTAACTAACAATGACTTCTGCAACTGTAACTTTGGTCTCCAAATGCATTGTTTTCCCCTCCGAAAAATCGTCTCTTTCTGATCTAAAACTCTCCGTTTCCGATCTTCCTATGCTCTCCGTTCACTACATTCAGAAAGGATGTTTGTTTACTCGTCCTCCTTTCCCTATCCCTCAACTCATTTCCCTTCTGAAAGTCAGTCTGTCCCATACCCTCACTCACTTCCCTCCACTCGCAGAGCGATTCGTGACTGACTCGGATGGCTATGTCTACATTTGTTGCAATGATGATGGTGTTCATTTTGTTCATGCTTCAGCTACTCACATTTTCATCCGCGATGTCATAGGATGTATCGATGTTCCTGATCATGTGAAGGAGCTTTTCCCTTTCGACCGTACGGTGAGCTATAGAGGCCATTTTATCCCTCTTCTAGCTGTTCAAGTGACGGAATTAGCTGACGGCGTATTCATTGGATGCGCCGTCAATCATTCCGTCATGGATGGGACGTCGTTTTGGAATTTCTTTAATACATTTGCTGAGGTGAGTAGGGGAGTGAAAAGGATTGTAAGGCAGCCGGATATTACCCGCGATTCTGTTTTGATTTCAAATTCTGTGCTGAAACTTCCGGCTGATGGACCGAAAGTTACTTTCGCCGGCGATGCTCCTTTGAGGGAGAGGATATTTAGTTTTAGCAGGGAATCAATACAACGACTCAAAGCGAAGACGAACAATCAGAAATTGAATTTCGACCGAGAAATCAACATTGTTGAATTGATGGCGAAACAGAGCAACGATCCCCTGAAAATCAAAACAGAAACTGCGGCGATTAATCCAACGGCTGAGATTTCATCATTTCAATCACTTTGCGCATTGCTCTGGCGTGCAGTGACACGTGCAAGGAGATTCCCACCTTCGAAAATGACCACATTTCGAATGGCGGTAAATTGCCGTCACCGTCTCCAGCCGAAGCTAAATCCGTTATACTTCGGCAACGCAATTCAGAGCATTCCAACTTACGCAACAGCAGGAGAAGTACTATCTAACGATCTGCACTGGTGCGCAGAGCAATTGAACAAAAACGTGAAGGCGCACGATGATGTTATGGTGAGGAAGTACGTAGAGGATTGGGAAAAGGATCCACGGTGCTTCCCGCTGGGAAATTTCGACGGAGCTATGCTAACAATGGGAAGCTCGCCGAGATTTCCAATGTACGACAATGATTTCGGGTGGGGCAGGCCCGTTGCTGTTCGGAGCGGGAGAGCGAATAAATTTGACGGGAAGATATCGGCGTTTCCGGGGAGAGAAGGAGGAGGAAGTGTGGATTTGGAGGTGATTTTGTCACCGGAAACAATGGACGCCCTGGAGTCTGACTTTGACTTCATGCAGTATGTGGCTGGCTAGTGAATATTGGTGTAATTATCATCGTGTCAAATTAGTAAAAATAAACGAAATAATTTAAATAGTATTTCTTGGTTGCGTTTTATAATGTGCAAGTACACTTAACTACAAAACAAAACGATTAATTTTTTAATTAAATACATAACAGTAGTAAGTATACCTATTTCATGATTAATATTGTATCATGAATTAAAATTTTAGGCCGTCTTTTAAAAAATTAAACGAATTAATTAATTAAAAAGACGGATTTGTCTTATTTGTCTCCCTATATGTTCTCATATTATACAACAAACTTTATGTTAGTTTTTGTGCATAATACGGACACAAACTTTAAGTTAGCCACGCTCATTTAGCAAATGTATCGTTCGAATTAATTAATGATTTAATTTAAAAGTGGTTGGCAATAGATTGAATATACAAGTCTTTTGATTAAAAAATTTAGCAAATGTATCGTTCGAATTAATTAATAATTTAATTAAAAAGTGGTTGGCAATAGATTGAATATACAAGTCTTTTGATTAAAAATAGCTAAGCTTTTCGTTAATCATTCCTTGAATTTGGCAATTTCATAACCCACCCCATCCACCCTACATATTGATATGATAAAAAAAAATGAATGTGTTCTCTCATAAATTGATTATGTTCGTTAATTTTTTTTAATTTGACTAAGGGAGTACCATGGTGTATGCTATTTGCAAATGATATAGTATTGATTGATGAGACTCGAACTAAAGTTAAGGACAGGTTGGAGGCCTGGAGACACGCCTTGGAATCCAAAAGATTCAAGTTGAGCAGGACCAAAACGGAATACTTGGAGTGCAAATTCAGTGTTGAAAGAGATGAAACAAACTGTGAGGTGAGACTTGCCACTCAACCTATCCCCACGAGAGAATGCTTTAAGTATATGGGCTCTATCATCCAGAACAACGGTGATATCGATGATGATGTCACACATCGTATTGGGGCGGCATGGACCAAATAAATGTGTGGGCATAGCAGGAGCGACAAGGTTAGGAATGAGTTCATTCGAGAGAAGCTAGAGGTGGCCCCGGAGGATGAGAAGATGAGAGAAGCGAGACTGCGGTGGTTTGGACATATTCAGAGAAGGAGTGTCGATGCTCCTGTTAGGAGGTGCGAGAGGTTAGTTTTAGGAGCTACTCAGAGGGGTAGAGGCAGACCGAAGAAGTACTGGGGGGAGGTGATTAGACATGATATGACAAAGCTTAATCTCACAGAGGACATGACCCTAGATATGAAGAAGTGGAGGTCGCAAATTAGAATAGCAGGATAATTGGTTAGTAGGATTAGGCAGGCAGGGGGCCTTATAGGGTTGTTTAGCACTGTTTTCTTTCCAGTAAATATTTGTCAATATTTGCATGTTGTTTATGTTTTGAACTGTATTATACTTTCACATTGTCATGTGTTTTCCTTATTTTTTATCATATCTAGTCTGTTCTGCGTATGGGTTTTGAGATGAGGGTTTCACAGAAACAGCCTCTCTACTTAGGTAGTGGGAAGGTCTGCGTACATTCTACCCTCCCCAGACCCCACTTGTGGGATTTCACTGGGTATGTTGTTGTTGTTGACTAAATTTGTGTTGATTTTTCTTTAAAAATTAATTGTATTCGTTAGGTTTAATCCTCGACTTAGACCTAATTTATAGTAATGTTCATTTTCTCTAAGTTACTATTTCAAAGGGTCACTGAAATATGAGAATATATGTATCAAAGTTCATTTTGTAACAATTAAATTATTTAACTAAATTTATTATTACATTACATTAAAAAAAGGGGAAAAAATAACCATATACTATCAAAAATTGTTTAAATATATTTGTTGTTATACTTTAACCCATGCTTTATTTAACTGTCTTAATATTATTGTTGGTTCTTCTTATCCATTTTTCCCTTTATTGTATTTTTCTATTTTTTTCCTCCCTTGGAGCACTATCTTTTTCCTTCTTTTCTTCAATTTTTGCAAAAATCTCACAAATCCAAAAGTTTTGAGAACCAAAATTGTTATCTCATTATACTATATGTTATTCTTTTGTTCCAGAAATTAGAAAACAGTAAATAATAAAATAATTTTATCAAATCATTCTTATTAAATATTCTATAAGTAGTGGTTGTTCAGATTGACTTATTTAAAATGCTTTTAAGTTAAAATAACTTTTAAGCACTTTTGGAGTGTTTGGATAAATTAAATAGATGCTTATAAACACTTGTTTTTAAGCCAAAATGATCAAAATAAGTGAAAGGTCATAAGTTAGGAATTCTAACTTATGGCTTTTGGCTTATAAGTCAAAAGCAATAAACTCATCCAAACAGGCTCGTAATCTAAACATTGAAAAATGAATACTATATATTTAATAACAAATGAAAAATAGACATAAGATGATACTCCATCCGTTCATCTTTACTTGTTTCCTGTTGACTTGATACTAGAATTAAGAAGTAGTAAATGATAGGGGTGATGTTACAAAATTAGTCTTTGAATATAATAAATATAATGTCTTGAAAAATATAATAGAAAAAATGACTATAATTAATTATACGAGTAAGGTAAGAACTAAATGTAAAATTATCTCTTAATTTCATAAATTGGACAAGTAACATTGCACGTTCCCAAATAACATAATGAACAAGTAAAGATGAACACAAAAAATAAACTATACATTAATTTTATAAACTGAACAATTATTATTAAATTAATCTAAAATAATATAATAGATAAATAAAAATGAACGAGTCTAAGATAACAAAAAAGAGGCCAAAAATTATTAAGTTACCAATCATTCAGATTTCTCTTAATCTTCTCATATTTACGAGCTTCTCACGTGTCTCTCCATCAAAATAAAAAATAAATCTATGTCAAAATATAATGAATAAAAATATAATAAAGCTATTTTTAATTTATTTTGATAGAACAAAGATAGTTTTGTTTATTTGTGGGGGTCCAAGTTTATATGACAAAACATAATTTATTTTATTTATTCATGTTAATTTTTTATAATGATAAATTTAGTTAAGTAATTTTATAAGATAAAAATCCTATGTTAAGTGATTTTAATAATACATATCAATTATTTTATACATAAATTTTCATAGATGAATAACCTTTTTGAGATATTAACTCTTTATTTCTATAGAAATTCTTTTTTAGTTTATGAGTAGGAAATTCACAAAGGTAAAATTCACAAAGTTCAGCTGATATGAATTTTTTTTGGTAGAGAGCGTTTTCTTCGAATGAGACCTACGCAATATAAATTTAATTTAATCGTGTCCACTGATAGCATCGAATATCAAATAGACAATAACTAGAACAAAAAAAATCTATACAACCGATTGTGATTATTATATTATAATAAAATAAATTATTTACAAATTACTTGTTAACCGTCATTCACGTGGAAGCTGGAAAAACATTATTAAGGTCCAAGAATTTTGCCACCTGAATTTGTTATACAATTTATTTATTAAAAAATTAATAAGAAGACAGCATACATTAAGTGGAACTATAGGTCAAATAATTAAATAATACGTAGTAGTACGTATATAAGATTAATAGTAAATACTATTACTACATGTATATTATATTTAATTTATATCTAATCGTTTATAATTTGATTAAATTAAATAGAATGCACCGACCAATCAGAAATGACGGTTTTGAGGAAATTCTGTGAATTAATAAATTGAATTTCTTAATATGGGATCATTTAAAACATAAGCTAAGTTCAATTATTAAAAGTATTTTAAATTATTAGAAGAATTAATTAATATAAATGAGTGAGGACCAAAAAAAATATAAATTTATATCAAATTCGAACTAGGTAAAGCATTAGAAGAATGATAGATCATATATACACAACAATATTTCATCTGTCTATTAAATATACACAACAATATTTTATTTATTTTAATTTACTTATTCTATTTTAATTCGATGATATATCCCTGCTTACGTATTGGGGAAAATGTAATTAATAATTGTCATTTTTTCCATCATTTTTACTTATTTCATTATAATAAAAGATAAATGTTTGGTTTTATTATTTAGTTTAGAAACTTAAGAAATAATTTATTTATTTAATTTTTATTATTAATTATAATTATTTAAAAAAAAAAAATTGTTGTTACAAGCGGCAATTAAGGAGAATGACAGCCCCCCAAATAGATTCTCAAGGGATTTGTCTTATTTGTCTGCCAATATATTTAAGGAATTTTTTAAAAAAAAAAATTGATGTAAAATAATTTTTGAATATTTTTTGTGATCGTAAATTATTTTATGAAAAGAAAAAAATTTGACAACTTAATTTATTATTATTAATCAAATTAATGAGAAGATAGCATATATGTTAAGATCGAATTTAATATATTCGATGCAGAATATAAATTTATGTATTAAAATTTATGAAAAGTACAACAAATAGTAATAATAACCTCATAACTTTAAAGAAATAATAAATTTAATGCAGGATATCTTAAATTTTTTAAATTCGTAAAATTTAAATTTTGAATACACCTCTATCAAGTGGAACTATATATGGAGTCAAATAATTTAATAATTAATGTATAATATAGTATAGTATGTATGGTATTACTAATAGATTCGATTGTGTACTGTATTTTGTTAATTTATTTAATTTCGAATTATTCATATATTAGTTGGATTAAAGTAATAGATTACACCGACCAATCAAAAAGACGGTTTAGAGGATCATTTAACATAAGTTAAGTTCAATTATTATAAATATTAATTACGACTGGGATTAATTAATTAATTAGCAGAAATAATTAAGTTAGTGATGAGGAGAATGCCAGGTCATATACACAGAACGTTAAAAGACGGCGCTCATGCATTATTCTTATTTCCTTAATAAAATTGGAATTATTATTTTTAATTAAATAATGCACGATATTTAAGATAAAACAATTTCTTTTGGTAGGAGAGAAAATAATTACTAACGTATATTTAATTAATTGTTCCTTCCATTTATTATACTCTCTCAAGTCTATATTAAGTAAATTACTTGAGAGTTTTTATACTCTCCGATCCCTTTTATATGTCATTCTTATTATAAATAGATGATCCTTAATATATGTCATTTTACAAAATCAATTCATAAATGATTTCTTTTTCTATTTTACCCTTGATAGTTAATGAGCTTTGAAAATATATATTTGGCCAATTAGAAGAACCAAAATCAATGGATCACTGACATTGTTCTTCTTGTTTTACGTTTTGATAGTTGATGAGATTTGAAAAAATATATATAACCAACTAGATGAATTAAAAAATAATAATTAATGTATATTAAATAATGGTAAAATAGTAAAACTATTTTTTTCAGAATAATTACAAAAGGTACCCCGTCTGTTTCATATTAAGTGAATTGTTGGGTCATTTCACACATATTAAGAAAAAGAAACAAAGACAAAATTTAATCATGTTTTTTCATTTTTACCCTTTTCAAACTCCACACACTCATTTAATGCTCATACAAAACTCAATCTTAGAACTTAGCTAATGGAGGGTAAAATTGGAAAAAAATTTCAACACATCCCTTGAAAAGTGAACAATTCACTTATTTTAAAACATAAAAAATTCCCTAACAATTAACTTAATATAAAACAGAGGAAATAACATATAAAAGGAACCAAAGGAAATAGTATCAAATAAGTGAAATTTTTAAAATTAAAGAGAATTATTGGGATCTTTTATTTTAGTTAAGGATCAATTACATATCTAAAATATCTATTGAGTTTCATACCTGAATTATTGAGAGTGTGAGCTTCCTACCCACTCGATGTTAGCAAAACATGCTTATGTATACATTGACTAGATTGTTTGTCCAGCAATGCTTCTAGGTACGTTTTTCCGTAGAGTCTTCGTCCACTTGACGTATATAACATCTCTATTTGCTGACATATTAATTTTTAAATATATTTTTAAACTGACTTCTTTAAAATTCTACATTCCCGATCTTATATCAAATCAGGGATATTGACTTCATGTTAGAGACAAGATCACAAATAAAACCATGGAGAAGAAGTTGGAATACACTAATTTATATGGAAGTAGTTTTGATCTTTAATCTTAACCTTATATTAATTTATTTAGATTTTTTTTTAAGAAAGAGTGTATACATATCAGTAGAAATTAGTTTGATGATTGTTCAAGTAGAAAACTCACATTTTCAACGATTCAGGTATGAAACTCAAAAAAATTATATTAGTTTAAATATTTTAATTTTTTGACCATTAATTACTCCCCCCCACCCCACGCCACCCCCAATATTCATCATTCCTTTTAATGAGATTCTTAACTACTTTACATTTTCTAAAAAAATAGTTTAAAAATAATCAAAAAAAAAAAGAAGTTGAAAGTGGTTGGCCTCTAATTATGTGATTGAAAAAAATAACTTTAATCTCTAAAAATAATATTCAAATTCTTGTCTAGCTTGTACTTTAAATCTATCACTAGATATATCATATCACTACTAGACATAAGAAATCAACTTGGACAAAATTTTGTAGCTAAATAATAAAAATTTCATATTAATCTCTTTTAATTATGAATATTACTGAATTATATGAAAATTTAATTAGCTAAACTGAAATAGCTAGGAATTATTGATAAATTCGATAACTAATTCTATATTTTCTATCATTGTCATGAACTAATTTCTCATGATGTTATGATATATTTACTATTTTTTGTAGTAAGTTGGTCATCCCAACTAATCATAACTTTGAAATCAAAACAAAAAATACTACAAAAAATTAAAAAATTTAAAAAAAGAAAAAGAAAGATAGCAACGTAACAGCCACTTACTTCTACAAATGCATGAATCAACTTTCATGAATTCGCTAAATACATTGTGTGTACAAATACAGTGTTTTTGTTAATTTATAATTACAATAAATTATAAAAGTCTGCTAAGTAAAGTTTTTTTCATTAAAAGTTAAACTTATTTAATTTAATTAAAACGTGGTAGATGACAGTTTGAATATGCAGTCTTTGATTAGTGCTTTTATAACTAACATATTACATAAATATTGTTTAAAATTTTAGCGACTCTGGATGGCGTAAATATAATAATAAAATTATAAATTATAAAATTATTTATCAAAAATAAATTCAGTTCAAATTATTTATCCGCTTACTCAATTTTCTCCTTTTTTCGTTTAGCGCATGACATCAACGCCACTGCTCTTTGGTATTTCGTAAGTATATACTACCATAACAGTGTCATATAGGATCGAGATGAAATTATCCGTGATACTCTCCATTATTATATTGATATTCTATTAGTATTATATAGGGTTTGACTCCTTTTTAAGAAGTAAATAAAAAACAATTAAAAGAAAATGATTAAACTCTAAATTTCTTCCTCTTTGATATCGTGAGAGTATATATATGTACTTAGATAGTCTTCCTTCTTGATATTATCACAACGTAATATATATATACACTTTTATAATATCATACGCACAAAGATTTTTAAAAACGGAAGATATTTATCACCTTAATCTAACATTCACCCAACCCAACTAACTAAAGAAACCTAAAAAAAATAATTATAAAATTCTTAATTAAATGCACACAGTTGTAATACAATTGATTAATTAATGAAAAGACAGCATATATCAAGTGGAACTACAATTAAGTCAAAAGCAGTAATTAAATAGTACTTAATACATTGCTTATTTAGTTTAAAATATCCAAATAATCCTAATGGAATTAAATTAATTAAATACACCGACTAATCAAAAAAGACGGTTTAGAGGATCATTGTGGGGGGATTAATTAACTAAACTCGTAAGTGGGATCAATTAAAACACAAGCTAAGTTCAATTAATAAGAATATTTTATATTATTAGTGGGATTAATTACTTACTAATTAATTAATTAACAGTAGTATTTTGATTAATGTGAGGAGATGCCAGGTCACATACAGAACATTAAAAAGACAGCGCTCACGCATTGATATATTTTTCTTAAACAAAAATAATTACTTTCTCGGTCCCAAATTAATTAAATTTTTAATATTTTTTTAATATTCAAAAAAGTTGAATTGTTCAAAGTTCAAGATAAATGTTTAAACTTTTTTTCGTATTTACCTTTTCATTTATTAAAATATTATATTTTCTAGAAGATAAATTACACTATATATTTATAATTTTATAAAGTATAATAGTGAAAAATATAATATAAATTTTTATTTTTAAATATATTTTTAATATTTATTTATTATCTCACAAATTCAATTAAAATAAAATAAAAACGTATTATTACGAGGACAAGTAAATGGACGGAGCAAGTACATATAGTTGACTTTTGAAATTCAAAGTTGCCAATTTTAGAATGTATATTGATGTAACTTACTCTTCATTCTCCTCCTCCGTCCATTTTTATTAATTTAATTTATTTTTCTTAAAATATCTAATTCATCTCTCGTTTTTTTCTTTTTACGTTTGTCCTAAAAGAATGTTATTAAATTAAAAATAATTTTATTTTATTTTTATTCTTAATAAAATAATTTATAAACATAAATATGTAAGAATTATTGTAGATCATAATTTTTTAAAAAATATTGACTTAAATACTAGTCAAATCAAATGACGTCATACAAAATAGGAAAAATTACGCGAATGAGCAAATATATACTAGTGAATTAACCAACATAACTATAGTTTAAATTAATTACGACTCACGGCAAACGTCTAGCCGTAATTACAGTTTGAGTTTGGTATAATTCGTATGATTTATACAAACGTTGTGCCCTAATCAAATTGTATAGCTAAATATACAAAATACAAATGTTGTGTATAAAATCGTATAGAAAATATACAAATGATATATAAAAATTGTCAATTGTATAACGAATCATATAAACATATATAAATATTACACAAATTATATAAATATTGTTAAATCTATAATTATGAAATATAATTATTTAAATTATAACTATGAAACATAATTTAAATATTTTTAAATGATTATATACGATAAATAAAAAAGGAAGAGAATGATAAGATATTTGGCCATATACTCACGCCCACCTCGTCATATCTATGACGTAGCAGTCACCAAATTGAAATTAAAACAGAAAGACAAGACAACAACAGCCACCTCCACAAATACATGAATCAAGTTTTATGAATTTATCCATATTTGGCATCAACTCATTCAATATTAACATTCACATTTTAAAAGGATAAAAAGGCCTTTCAATGTATTAATCGTTAAACTGTCATTATATAAGGGGTCCCAAAAGAATAATTAAATTTGTGATTTCTTAATATCATGATAAAAGCATATTAGTTATAAAAAGATTCATTAAATTTTAAATTTTGAATTTGCTTATACATGGATAACGTTATCGTTTAGTTGGACACGTGCTATCGAATCAATATTTTTTAAGTGGAGTCCCCAAAAACAAATGAATTGGGTCAACTTCCCCTCCATGATTCTAAAAAAAACTTGCCAACAAAGAGAAAAAGACAAGTGCCACTATCACAAATGCATGCATCAAATTCCCTATATATAGCCTTCTTTCTACTCTCACTTCATCCTCAGCTTGAGTAGTACACAAAGCAAACTAACTAAAAATGCCTTCTACTGCAGCTCACGTAGCTTTGGTTTCCAAATGCACCGTTTTCCCCTCCGAAAAATCGTCTCTTTCTGATCTAAAACTCTCCGTTTCCGATCTTCCTATGCTCTCTGTTCACTACATTCAGAAAGGATGTTTGTTTACTCGTCCTCCTTTCCCTATCCCTCAACTCATTTCCCTTCTGAAAGTCAGTCTGTCTCATACCCTCACTCACTTCCCTCCACTCGCCGGGCGATTCGTGACTGACTCGGATGGCTATGTCTACATTTGTTGCAATGATGATGGTGTTCATTTTGTTCATGCTTCAGCTACTCACATTTTCATCCGCGATGTCATAGGATGTATCGATGTTCCTGATCATGTGAAGGAGTTTTTCCCTTTCGACCGTACGGTGAGCTATAGAGGGCATTTTATCCCTCTTCTAGCTGTTCAAGTGACGGAATTAGCTGACGGCGTATTCATTGGATGCGCCGTCAATCATTCCGTCACGGATGGGACGTCGTTCTGGAATTTCTTTAATACATTTGCTGAGGTGAGTAGGGGAGTGAAAAGGATTGTAAGGCAGCCGGATATTACCCGCGATTCTGTTTTGATTTCAAATTCTGTGCTGAAACTCCCGGCTGATGACGGGGAAATGGACATTGTTGAATTGATGGCAAAACAGAGCAACGATCCCCTGAAAATCAAAACAGAAACTGCGGCGATTAATCCAACGGCTGAGATTTCATCATTTCAATCACTTTGCGCATTGCTCTGGCGTGCAGTGACACGTGCAAGGAGATTCCCACCTTCGAAAATGACGACATTTCGAATGGCGGTAAATTGCCGTCACCGTCTCCAGCCGAAGCTAAATCCGTTATACTTCGGCAACGCAATTCAGAGCATTCCTACTTACGTATCAGCAGGAGACGTATTATCTCACGATCTGCACTGGTGCGCGGAGCAATTGAACAAAAACGTGAAGGCGCACGATGATGTTATGGTGAGGAAGTACGTAGAGGATTGGGAAAAGGATCCACGGTGCTTCCCGCTGGGAAATTTCGACGGAGCTATGCTAACAATGGGAAGCTCGCCGAGATTTCCAATGTACGACAATGATTTCGGGTGGGGCAGGCCAGTTGCTGTTCGGAGCGGGAGAGCGAATAAATTTGACGGGAAGATATCGGCGTTTCCGGGGAGAGAAGGAGGAGGAAGTGTGGATTTGGAGGTGATTTTGTCACCGGAAACAATGGAAGGCTTGGAGTCTGATCCGGAATTCATGCAGTATGTTGCTGGCTATTGAGTTAAAAAAAATGTGTTAATGATTGTAATATTTGATAGCATGAAGGGTTGCTAACAGAAATTAAACTTTGTAAATTATGACGGAATTAACGCAATTGAACAATGTTGTTTCCTTAATACAAAATTTTCATCGATTTTCAATTATATAAATA
>DF357797.1:47685-104409 GCA_000787875.1 Solanum virginianum
GAATCGCGGGTAAAATCCGGCTGCCTTACAATCCTTTTCACTCCCCTACTCACCTCAGCAAATGTATTAAAGAAATTCCAGAACGACGTCCCATCCGTGACGGAATGATTGACGGCGCATCCAATGAATACGCCGTCAGCTAATTCCGTCACTTGAACAGCTAGAAGAGGGATAAAATGCCCTCTATAGCTCACCGTACGGTCGAAAGGGAAAAACTCCTTCACATGATCAGGAACATCGATACATCCTATGACATCGCGGATGAAAATGTGAGTAGCTGAAGCATGAACAAAATGAACACCATCATCATTGCAACAAATGTAGACATAGCCATCCGAGTCAGTCACGAATCGCCCCGCGAGTGGAGGGAAGTGAGTGAGGGTATGAGACAGACTGACTTTCAGAAGGGAAATGAGTTGAGCGATAGGGAAAGGAGGACGAGTAAACAAACATCCTTTCTGAATGTAGTGAACAGAGAGCATAGGAAGATCGGAAACGGAGAGTTTTAGATCAGAAAGAGACGATTTTTCGGAGGGGAAAACAATGCATTTGGAGACCAAAGCTACAGCTGCAGAAGGCATTGCGGCTTTCAAGATCAAACCCTTGAGAGAATTGATGTGGAGGGTTGAGGGATGAAAGTAAGAGTAGTAAGAGGGGGCTTTTATATAGGTATGGAATTGGCAGTATGTAATGTTGTGGGGATTTGGGTTCATGCATTTGATGAGATTTTTGATTTTATTTCTTGTTGGCTGTCTTAATTCTTTCTAAAATCCATAAAGATATACTCTGTCTTTACACAATTTGATACTAGAGGGAGTTGACCCAAAGTGTCCATCTTCATAATTAATTATTTGATATGGGGACTTGACTGGCACATGACCAACTATAAACCACAATATATTTGATTTAGAGAGGTTATTTCCTGGGATAGATATAAGAAACACAATAATAATAATTCTAGTGGAATTTCAAAATTGAAGATATAGTATATACAAATTTTATTATAGAAAAATTATTTTCGATAAAAATCTCACTTAAGCAAATCAACGTAGTACACAAGAAAAAGCATAACTCTCTCTTTGTTTTATTTTATGTGGTATCCTTTGACTTGGCGCAATATTTAAAAAAAAAATTTAAAAATTGTGATTTAAATTATTTGGCGGAGAATAATTTCATTAAGGGTTAAAGAAAATTTTTAAAATTAAATTATTTTCAATTAGAGTAAAGGGACATTCTTTTTTTAACGAACCAAAAAAAAGAAATGTCAGATAAAATGGTACAGATAGAGTAATAAATAAAGTAGTGCGGCACATATACTCAAGAAATTGTAATACTAATAACAAGGTGCAGTCAGCTAAACATGATTAATTACACATCTAGTTATACGGGATAATGAATAAAAAAATCCCCTAAAAATTATAGTTCGAGGGATAATGTAAACTAGACATAATTTAAGTATGAAACTATGAGAGTTTAGAGTAGATTTAGTATCTTAAGAAGTTATTTGGTGTGAAATATAAGGTGTAATAATCATTAAAATTAATTTATCTTATGCTTGGTTGGACCTATTAAATAATCTTTAAATTATTTATCGTATAATTTATACCTTAGTGGTGTGATAAGTTATTATATATATAATAGGATAAGCAATTCAAAGATAACTTGGCCAAAGGACCCCTATTTAGTTGAGATAATGTAAACTAGATATAATTTAAGCATAAAACTATTAAAAACATGATAGTTTGATTGTTTTATTTTTAATCCATTATCACTATTAGTAACGTAATTGTCACACAATTGTTGAAATCTTTCTCGGAGTGAAAGGATTAAAATATTTTCTGACAAATAAAAAAAAAAAGATATGAAAGAGATTTATTTTAAGATGCTAAAATCTCTCTCAAATAAAATCTCCTAGAAGATTTGGGAAGTTTAGTTTATGAGATATTTTTAGAAATTTATTTATCAATCTTTTGATATAATACCAAATATATAAGCGTTTAATTTAATATTATGTGTTGGTCACTTAAATTCATAATCATTTAATAATTATCTATATAGATGTGGCATGCCACGTGTTACAAACCAATAGAGTTACATTAATGAAGTCAATGCATCAGCTACATGTGAGTTGGGTTCAGAACATCGTGAGACAATTTAATTTATATTTGATGTAAGTGTTAGAGTATTGGTAAGATATTTTTTCTAGTATGAGAGAATCGGAAAGAATAACACTATGTAGGTATTTATGCAGGTGATCGAGGTATCGATCAATCCTAGAAACAATGACAGCAGCACAAGGAGTTAACGACAGGACATGCTGGAACCAAGGTGATAGACCACCTTATGGTCGATGTGATTATACCGGCCAAAGGACAAAAAGATGAGGTTGAATGCTACTCTAATATTTCGATAACACTACTTTTGTATATTAAAATATGTTAGGAGCATGTTATTAATTTTAAGATAATTAATTTTAAAATATATTATTTTAGAATAAATTATTTCATCGTGTATATATAAAATAACTAATCTCATTCCTTAAGTAAAAATAGTGGGATAATTAATCTAAGTACTGTCTAATACCTTCAATGAAATATAAAAAAATAATCTTACATTTTATCCTTAAATTATTATACTTTCTACCATTATTATCATAAAATTCATGGTTTTTTAAAATTTATTTTTTGCATTTTATTTAGTATAATAAAATATTAATCAAACTTCTTAAATCAGTTATTTTGGAGAGTATTTTCTAAAATGTACTTTTGGTGAAAAATTAAAAATCAATTTGCTTGATCAATAAATTTTAACGACGCTTTTGAATAATTAATTTTATTTATTTATACATGTGTTTTTTAATTTTAAAAATAAATTTAAAAAATTAATTAATTCTCTCTTAAATATTTTAAGTATATCTGACAATTAAAATAAGATAAAATAATTTAAGACTAAAAAATATATATATTGGAAAAGACAAATGCAATGAGCCATATCCATGATCCCAGGAGAGGTGTAATTAATATTTAATCCTAATTAATAATGATCTTAATTATAAGTGCCGACTTTTAACTTTCTGTATTTTGGCTGTCATTCTTCTTATTATGCCTAAAAAAGATATTAAATATTTCTAAATATCCAAACTGTCACCAGATCAACTTTTTAATTAATTAATTAATTAATTAAATTAAATTAAATTACATAGTATACTTAAATTAAGATTAAGACTTGTGTTTTAGATTACCCTCTGAAAAAGTCGGTTCATTAATGCCAAAATTAATCATCAAAGCCGTCATTTTAGATTAGTCGGTGGACAACATTATTTTTTAATACAAGTGTACTCTTTTTTTTTTTTTTGTTATAAAATCAATTACTATATTAAAGCAAATTTTCATAAATATTTAGTAAAGCTGTCATTTTTTATTTTTATGATAGAGAAAATTTGTAATCGTTATTCTTTAAGTGTGTATAAAATTCTTATTACTATGTAATATCTCGTAAATTATATAGGAGAGGTAATCTGCCTAGACAAGTTCAGTGTGATAAGTTCGACCCAGAAGATAAACTTCTTTATTTCGTTGATAAGGAATTTCGAACTTGAAACCTCTAACGTGGAAGTTGTAAGTCCAATCACTGGATCACCTCGAAGGATGAAGCTATCATTGAAAGCGAATTTTGAATTAAGTGTAAAATTATTTTCATGTGATTGTCGTGAAATTATTCAACTATGTATATTTTGTAATTTGTTTTTTCAAAGCCCGTGAAAATATAAAATATTTTATACTGAAAAAGACTTTTTATTAGTACATAAAATCACTACTAATAATTTTTTTAATTATTTATGTTATTTTTTATTTAATATATTTTTTTTATAATTTTTATTTTAACTTTCCTTGTGTTATATTTAAAAAATAAAAGAGATACATTCTATAATTTACATTTTTTTAATCTAAACTTATAAAATTCAAGTTCAAATTTACAATTAATTAAATCCTAGAATTAACATTTATAAAAGTAATTAAATCCTAGAATTAATTAAATCCTAGAATTAACATTTATAAAATTAATACTCTCGCTGTTCACGTTTATCTGTCATTATTTCGCTTTTTCAGGTCAAGTTGATTAAAGTTTAAAGCTAAATTAAAGTAGTCAAATTTAATATTTAAAATCTAAAATTCGAATAGTTGAAAACTATATGAAAAAAATACTATAAGTTGCAATTCTTCTCATATTAATATGATTAAAAAAATACATCTTAAAATATTGATCAAAATTTATATAATTTGATTTCGATAAGTGAAATACTAACAAATAAAAGTAAATGAAAATAGTCCTGATTTAAAATCAAGTATAATAAATAATTAAAAAGGGGGAGAGTATGTATTTTGTTGTTCAATAATTAATAATTTAACTTTTCTGGGTTCACTTGATCGTTAATATCTTCATTAACTAACAAAAAATGTAATCAAGTTGACAAAGTACTTAGACTATTTCCCAGCTTCCACGTGAATGACAGTTCAATAGCAACCATGAAGAATTTTAGTAGTATTAATTAATTAAGTTACGCTTCGGCGACAGAGTCGATATTTTCATCAAGGATATTCATATTTTTAGAATATGGATGAGTAATTTTTATATCAAAGATGTTCAACAGTAGATATATATATATATATATATATATATATATATATATATATCAAAATATCTATATTTAACCTATTCCGTCGAAAGATATTCATCTGACCATCCTTGGATAAATGTAACTCCGCCCCTGCTCTTTGGGTTAAGTTCCTTAATTAATCAACCTATAAATCACAATAACCAACGTAAAAAAGAATCAAAAACCTTATAATAAACTTGTTTGATTTTTCTAATTTCATATGAATCACACAAATTAAAATAAATAAAAAAATATATATTATTTAAAAATAACATAATAAATACTATAAAATATATACAAACTTAATTAATTTTTTAATTTTTATTTATATCATATAAATTAAAATTAAAAATAATATATGTTAGGTCCGTGCTAACGCGTGGTCAGTTGATGGTTAACAGGCTAATAGGATTATATTAATGTATGGTTTGTAACTATAGTTGGATAGTAGCACGGGTGGATCTATGTAGCGAGTTTTGGATGCTCAAGCACTCATCGACTTCGAAAAAAATTTGCGTATCTATATAGAAAATATTTAAATATAAAGATAAGCACCTAATAAATAAGAAATTCTATCTTAATTCTTGCTGCACTCTTAGGGTTCAAAGCAAACTCCCAGATGAGGGATCAAATCCCACTGATCACGTAGCTTTAAATCTTGGATCCGCCACTGAATGATAGGATTAGTTGTGTCTTTATGTTCTGTTATCCATCTTATATTTGTTACTTTTATTGTTTTACATTCTATCAATTGTTTTTCATTATTAGTCGTTTTTTTTTTTTTTATCTTTTTTTATATTTAGTATCTTCTACTTATGGGGAACTTAATTTTTGAGATAAACATTTTTCAAAAACAGGCTCTCTATTTTTATAAGATAGTAATAAAGTTTATGTACATTTTACTCTTTCGAAACTTCACTTGTGAGATTCCGCCGAGCATTGTGTTGTTGTTGTAACACAACAAAGTGCCCCTTATATATGCATAACAAGTGTCTTGGAGGGATTAGTCATATGTCACAAGTGTCATGCACTCAATAGAAGCGGCAAAAAGCTTGCCACTAATCACTTCTTTCAAATTCTTAGACCGATAATACGGATGGCTCAACACATATATAACATTCGTTTTAATTTATTTGTCTATTTAAATTTAACGCAAAGTATAATGAGATGATTTTTCTTTTAAAGTTTTAATCTCAAATTAAATATAAATTTAAAATATTCTTTGGTTGCAAAGTAAAAATTAAAAATAATTAAGTAATCTTAACGGAACATGTTTTATTTTTTTAAAGTTATTAGTTTATTTGGTAAGCGTCAAGTTCTAACTATTACTTTTTAAATAAATAAATAAATAGAAAATACAAAATTGGTAATGGGGTCCCAACTTTTAAAAGGATTATCAACATACATTGTAGTGCAGTAGTAAATTTTTTTTGTGTGGAAAAAATTTTAATCGGAGCATCACTTTTGAATGGGACTGCTTATCAAACTAATAAGGTGGATAATTTTTTATTTAACAATTTGATTTATTGAATATCAATTTTTAAATTTACAAATCTGCAATCAACCTATAAGATATCGATTGGTTCGATAATGGATTAGTAATTATTAGACAATTATCAATCGAAGTATCAACTAATCTCTAATCACTATAGTACTTTTTTCGTCAATGAACATATAATCACATCTTATAAAAAAAATACTTTTTTCATTATTTTAAATATACGAGCTAGTGAATAGGGAAAGAAAAAAACGCAAAAACAAAGACGAAGAAACAATTTTATTGCGACAGAAACTAGAATGGACATCAATAAAATAAACGGGTTTTTCTATGCCCTTACTTTTTTAAGTTTCAGTGCTTTATTGACTTGCTCAATATTCTTTAAGGCAATATATATGATAATAGAAAAGTAAATATGTAATTATTCTGATGTATTATCATAAATATTAAATGAGGCTAATAAAATAAAAATATAAGTATAGTGATTTTTAACGGATTAATGATTTACCCGATAAGAAAATTAAATAATTTGCCCCCACACCAATTAGTTGTTAATTATAAAAATTTAATATGTTCCTCGGCCGCTTATTCAATAACACAATATCAATTACGATTTGATTTTGAATAATTTTATCTTCAAATGAGCTCAGTGGTGCGCGATTAGTAAGAACTTCAATATGGACTCTGGATATTGAATTTAAAATTCATAATTGAAATAAAAACTAACTTTAATCAAACTTTCAATTTAATGACCAAACGCTTACTTAATTTCCCTAGAACTTCAAAAAGTGTTAAAATTTGACTAATAGAGAAATTCTTATTTGTAAAAATTATGTGAAATGACAAATATTTAATGGTTATTATGTACTTTGGCTATGATTTCAATTAATTATCAAATACAATTATAATTTGATTAATTTTTGCTAGAATTTGTATAATTCGATTTCTAATCATATATATTCAGTTTTTGTACATGTCTGATTGTTGATATATTTAATTTACATAAGTTATGGAATATTCATAACTATTAGCTACTTGTATATAATTTGCTGATATATTTGATATGTGTAAGTTATAAAAAAAATCATAACTATATATATAAAATTTGTATATACTTACCATATTTGTATAGTATTAAGCAAAATATATACTCAGAATATACATAGCAAACAAAAATATAGCCACAGAACTTAATTATGAAAATTATAGTTATGAATTCTTATTAAACTCAATATGTTTGCTATTTGTGAAAGAGAAACTTACATAAATATATTAGATTAAGAAAATATTTACCATTTATAGTAATAATAAATTGTTTTCACTAAATAATTATAATATATTTATATTAAATGCATGATGCACTTTTAACACAAGTGCAGATTTATCATAGTACAATTATATATTATTATAAATGATAATAAATAAAAGTGTCACTAAAATTAATAATTACTTATTAAAAAGGATCTACTTAAGTAATTTTTTCTTGGTGCAATTTACTCTCCTCCTTTTTCATTTTTGTCCCAAAGGTAGGCCCAATTTTGTATAGGTGAAAGGAAAGGCCTAAATAGATTGGGCCGCCTATCACTTGTGCATGAGTTAAATTTGAAAAAATTATTTAAGCAGATTTTTTTTTAATAAGTAAATATTGATTTTAGCAATATTTTTTTATTTATTATTATTTATAGTAATTTATAGCAATATTATGATAAATGTGCAGTTATATTAAAAGTGAATTATACGTGCAATATAGATATATTATAAGTATTTTAAAATATATTATATTTGTTTGATAAGAAATTGACATGAAATATTCATTAATGAAATTTGTATTATATATATTTTATAGATAGTTCTATGAATAAAAATTATAAATGTTCAATGAAAATAAATTATTATTATTATAAATGGTAAATATTTTCTTAATATCTACATAAGTTTCCGTCAAATTTCTTCTAAATTCATAAATACTTTAACTACTTTTAGCATAGCCTAAATAAGTCATAATTTTAAAAATAATTCAAATATAATCACCTTTACATGGGGAAATAATTCACAAAATTTCTCAATTTTGGGTGGACATTTCAATCAAAAATTCATATATAGAAAGAATTAAGCACATAATTTATTTTATCATATTCTCTAAAAATTTTACTATTTAAAAAAAATAAAACCTTACTTTCATATTTTTAGATACATCACTTCGCATGATGTATCAAGAGCTTAAGTGATGTATTGAAATCAGGACATATTGTATGAGAATGTTGAAGGATTTATTCGAAATCAAGATGTGATGGATCAAAATGTTTTGCAATGTATTTTTTATCCTACCAAATTTAAATTTTTTTATACAATTCATACTTCTCCATGTATCATAACTTAAAATCCTATCATGCTTCTGCCTTTTCAACACATCACTGATTTAATTTTTTGCATTAAAAAGAAGTTTTTGATAACTTTGAAAAAAGCTTGTATTAATTAGAATTAGCTCTAACACATACAAGATTTGTATAAAATACCCGATTAAGTTTGTGACAATTATCATTTGTGTAACCGTGTTTATTAAAAAAAAATTGTGCACATTAATATTTTTGACAACTTTCCAAGAAAATTTTATCAAAGAAATGAAAAGAAATATTATGAAGATAACTACTCACTCTATCCAATAATAATTGTTCACTTTTGAATTGACACATACTTTAAAATATAATAAACAATAGGGATAATATTATTGTATTACCCTTTATATATATTAAATTTAATGGTTTAGAAAATATATTAGATGGGACAATTAAACAGTATCTAATAGCAATAGAAAGTATAAAATAGACACAAATCAATAAATAATTTTTTAATTTTTTTAAACAGAATAAATATTATTAAACATTTATTTTGATATAGTAAAAAAATATAAATGAAGGGAAGAGTATTTATATTCTGCACCACTTTTAAACATAAAGGAAACAACTACCAAACAATAAAAAGCCCAACGAATCAATCAAGTAGAAGAGTCTTCTTAAAGCTATCAATAGTTCAAAAACAAAACAAATAATTCGTGCTAATTTTTGGGGTATTTCCCATACTTCTTTGTCATATTTAAAGGAGGAGATATTTACCTCAAGGCAAACACACAAAATAAATAAGGCAGACACATTCAGATAGACAGCAGCCCAAGTAACATTTGAAGTATCTTTAAAGAACAAAACTAGCATAGTGATGCAAAAAAGAATTCAGGATGAAATATAAAGGGCAAAACATGCAGAAAAGAAGATTCAACAATTACCCTACAACTATAATAGGTCCAAACTGAAATTATAAGTTGGAAACAACTCATCTATTCATAAAAAGGCCTCCGTTTTCATCTCTTAATTGGCAGCGGTAATTCTTCCAGCGACTTGGTCAAGATCTCTCTGGCCGTTGGATGTGATTCTCCTTCCACTGGGGTAAAACGAAATAGCAGACGTAAGTCGGAATGTGCAGCAGCACAACCTCAAAAACAAACAATGTGACAAAGATGACATTGATATTTGTTTTGAATTGCATGCCTATAGCAACACCTAAAAATAAATGCAATTTGATTGTAAAAAGACTACATACCCCTTGGGGTCAAAATCAATGATGTTCATGGTCTGCAATTGCTGAAGAATGTGACGTGCAACTGAACCACTGCTCTTACAGAAATGACGTGGACGACTGCCATTTCTCTGGTTACCACCGTAGATTCTTCGGAATCCACCAACTCCAATACCTCCTCGCAAATAGATCTTTCTGGCCATAGAAGCTGTTGATAAAATCAAAACAGAACAGAAGGAAAGTCGATAAGCTGCACTACTGATTCACGAGAACATCTTCTTCAGTCTGAGGAGATAAGGAAAAAAACATACCAGCCCTAATGTAGTACCAATCAGGGTCGTATGGGGCAAGCTCTTTCAGTTTTCCAGTCTTCACAATGTCAGTCCACTCAGGAAGCTCCATCTACCGATATGAAATTTAACAAGCAGCAAATAAGTAAGATCACTTGATTTTAACCTCAAATCAAAACCAACATTCTCCAGCAAAGCTAGTCCAAATACAAAATAATGGACGGGGCAACGTAGACAGACTACCTAAAAATAAAGGGGAAAAACACACTCACCCTACTGATCGTAATGTATAAACACTACTAATGGACTATAAAGGAATTTTTGTTCTTAAGTTAAGAAAGGAGACAGGATTTCAACACTTTATGGGTTCAAAGTCACAAATTCAAGTGCTAATAACTGGATTATATATGTACATGTATACAAAATCAATGAATTTCTCAGCACAAATACACATAGAGCAAAAGCTAATGGGTTCGGCTTAAATTGTATACCTAGACTTTCACAAGCATCAACATGTATAAAAAGGCAATCTCATTCTATCATCCCCTGACTACGTATTCTAAGGAAACCAAATAAAATATACACAGAGAGCAAGCACATCAACAAAATACAATAAATCAGATTCATCTAGTATATTTGCAACAAGCCTTGTTGTCCAAAAACAGTACTTAACACACAGTTTGGCATGATTTTAGAGAATCTACATGTATGGTTTAAACACTTATTAGACAAATCTACTATTACATGTAGAGAGAAATTCTAGCAAAAAGTATCAGCAAATCACATAAAATATACCGAACACGAAATGATCAAATTAATAGCATTACTCTTAACACAAAATCTACCAAATCAGATACTCTGTGTATATATATATACACAAGTATATCCGGAACGTTGTATAGCCAGTGAAGAAAACAGACCTTATATTTGCACAGAGAGTAAGAGCATCAACAAAATACAACAGCTGATTCAAGCATAAATCAGATACATCTAGTATATTTGCAACAAGCATTGTAGTCCAAAAACAGTAATTAACACAGAGCTTGGCATGATTTTAGAGAATCTACATGTGTGGTTTAAACACTTTATTAGATGTAGAGGGACATTCAAGCAGAAAGTATCAGCAAATCACATAAAATATGGCGAACGCGAAATGAACAAATTAAAAGCATTACTCCTAACAAAAAATCTACCAAATCAGATACTCTGTAAAATATTATATATACACAAAAGTACATCCTGAACGTTGTATAGCCGGAGAAGAAAACAGACCTTGCCGGAGCGCTTGAGGTGAGCGGCGTACGCCTTGACGAACTCGTGTGGTGAAACATCCTTCACATTTCTCGCCGGCTCCATTTTTTCGCCTCTGCTAACCCTTCTACTTGGGGCGCCTTGTGCGATTCTCTGCTGAGCAAGGATTTGTATTGTAAGATGGAAAAAGGAGTTAGGGTTTATATATTTATATGACTGGAATTGATAGATGTGGAAAAGGCCCATTTACAAAGCCCAATATTGCAATCCCAAGTGTTCAGTTTATTTATTTTTTAAAATAATAATAATTAGACTATTTTTTAAAAAGAGCAAATATTTGAAATATAATAAGACAAAAGGATAATTATAGTTTACTAAAATTATAATTTATAGCTACATATTATAGGAGAGAGGTGAGCGAGATCGAAAGAGGGAGAAGAGAGGCGAGCGAGATCGAAAGAGGGAGAAGAGAGGCGAGCGAGATCGAAAGAGGGAGACGAGAGGAGCGAGCGAGATTGATAGAGGAAGAAGAGAGGCGAACGAGATTGAGAGAGGGAGGAGAGAGTCGAGGGAGATGAGAGAGGCGAGCGAGATTGATAGAGGAAGAAGAGAGGCGAACGAGATTGAGAGAGGGAGGAGAGAGTCGAGGGAGAGAGAGTGTAGAGATTGGAGAGAGGCGAATTGCATATGTATATCTGTTTGAATTGAATATGTATATCTGTTAAATAATTATATATATGCAACTGATATAGATATATATTTGTATATCTAGCACGAAATTATAGAGAGAGAGGTGAGAGGCGAGAGAGATGAAGAGATTGTAATTTTTTTCAAACTATAGTGATATAATGTAAATATATATTATACGTTTGCCTAGTTACATAATTTACCCAAATAATCAATCATCAACATTTTAGCTAAGCCCAGGAGAAAAATCATGGGTATCACACTTTATAATAAAGTGTTTCTTCTATCTTTTTCTAAAATTAAATAATGATTTATAAGTTGTTTTAGTCGACACAATTAATGTGCTCTAATTAGGGATGATCATGGTATGATATTATTCGTTTTTTATAATTATTATTGTATTATTATTATACCAAATATTGTTGAATATCTAATTTTGATATAATGAATAAATAAAAATAGACGAAGGAGTATTTATTAATTTGCACTACTTGCCAAACATAAAGGAAACAACTATCGAACAATAAAAGCCCAATCAATCAACCAAATCACCAATTTCAACTTATTAAATACTCATTATCCCATCACTTATGTTAGATTTGACATATCGATTAATGATTAGTAAATAATAGAAGTAATTTTATCAAATTATCATTTGAATGTAATAGATATAATGTTTTGAAAAATATAATAGAAAGATGACTATGACTAATAATAAGGGTTAATTAAGAACTAAGTATGGAATTATCTCTTGAATTCATTAATTGGACAAGAATTGTTCATCATCCCAAAATAATATAGTGGACAAGTAAAGATAGACGGAGAGTATTTAGTTTGTTAAGGATTAATCGGGTCTTTATATAATGTGGTGTCATTTATACGTCTTATGTTTGTTAAATTTATTGTATTTATTTTGTATCATTGCTTTTGTTATTAGTCGTTCTTGTTTTTTTTTCCTTATATAGTTTATTTTGCTTAAGGGCTTTTGAGACGAGGGTTCCCTGAAAACAGTCTCGCTACCTCTACGAGTTAATGATAAGGTTTGCATGCATTTTAGCCTCCCAAAACCCACTTGTGGGATTTCATTTGGTATGTTATTGTTCTTGTAAATTCTCTTTTTACAATTAATGAAGTAATTACAACCACATAAAAATCTAATACTTATTTTAGATTACAAGTCAATTTTTTCTAAAACATGATGTCAAGTCAAATATCACATAAATTAATACGAATGGAGTATTTATATACTCCCCTTCAGTGTCGTATTGCGCTTTTTAAAAATCAACAATACTATATCTAGTAAAATCTCACAAGTAACGTCTGAGTAGGGTAAAATGTACGCAGATCTTACCATTTTCGAAAGATCGTCAACTCAAATAACTCAGCATAAAAGTAAAAAAATACTAGATATAGATTAACAATTAAAATAAAAAAATAATATGCTAAAATATGCCTAATAAAATATTAATTAAAATTAACACAACCTAATTTTTAAAATAAAAATTATGACAATTAAAATATAATATATTAAGAAGTATATAATATTTTAAACATAAAACTCATCAAACTGATAGCGAGCGATTTATAAGTACCCATTCCGCTTGCGTGTTAATTATTTATTCTTTCATAATAAAATCCAATGCATACAGTCAATTACTTGCACGTTTTTCAAAAAAATACAATTCCTGTTTTCGTTTCCTCCCAAAAACTTTTCGACGGAAGTTATGTCGGATGCTTTGATCTGTGGCATCGCCGGCGCCGGTGCCGGCATCATCGCTCATCTCATCACCTATCCTCTTGATACAGTATTACTACTATCTGTTAACTTCTTCACTTAGCTTTAATTACGAAAATGAATAACTAGTTTAGTTTTTTTGTTAATGAATAACTAGTTTAGTTTTTTTGTTGTTTGACTTCTGTGATGTCAGGTAAATACTCGGCAACGAACAGATAGAAATTCGAAGAAAATGAAGAAAACGCTTGGAACTATCGAACAAATGTGCCAGGTTTTTCAATTTTTTTAAAATTTTGTTTGCGTTTTTTTTTTTGGGCTTCTTTTGTGTCAAATTAACTGTATTTACTTTCAATTTCTCATTATTATTTTATTTTTGTTTTGCTTGATCTGCAGGTTGTAAAGCAGGAAGGGTGGGATAGGCTATACGGTGGTTTAGCTCCGTCGCTAGTTGGTACGGCTGCATCGCAGGTGAGGCTTGATTTTTTTTTATTTATGCTAATGTGCGCCGTGTGCACAATTATTCTGTAAAAGGTATCTTTGTTTAGAATATTCGGCTTTTTGTTGCCTGTGCTTGCTTGCTTGATCATCAACTATGAATACCACCTTTACTGAGTACATCGACTATGCTATAATGTGCATTGTGTGCTTGTTCAATCCAACCTAGTTGAGGATTGAGATTGACATTTACTGCAGCTCCAAGTGTTGTGTTAGCAATTTTATCTGCTTTATCTTGCAAGAGAAATAGAAATGACTAATGACTATATTTAGGCTTTAAAAGTTTTGAGTGATGCAAGCACTAATTATGAAATTAAAAAGAGAGAGAAAATAGAGGAGTGTAGAATGATTATTGAATTTTGGGGAAGTTCATGTTGCTGTGATTAAGTTGAATTCGGAATTTGGTCACATCAAACAGCATATTACTGAGAAAATACTTGAACTAGTCCCTGAAAATACCTGCAATTATTTGTATTTTTGAGTCGTAAAGTAGGTAACATGTTGGCTGTAGGCAGCCCTGTGTTCAATATTGGGAAACTAAATCTGGGGATATGTGGTCCCATGACTCTGGAAATATTGCCAATCATGCATTCTTGATGTGATGGGTTGTGTACAGTCCTTCACCTAGTTATCTTGTCCTGCTTATATCCTCAAAATTTCCAGATACAATCATCACTAAAATTCGATAGGTGGAATAGCACAAATAGAATGATGCCTAATAAAAATGTGATTTTGATATTTTATACACCCTGTACACCTCCCGTAATTACTATATTTTGGCTTTCAGCTGGAGAATTTATACACCCTGTACAGCCTGTAATAGTTTCCAAAACTTGAGTTTGTCCTCGGTATAAACCTTTTAACATTATTTGGGCTAACTAAGTAGATACTTAACTTTTTAATCCTTAAAATATGATCAAATTTCTTTCTCAAAAGAAAAAAAATGAAGAAGAAGAAAAAGAAATGGTCAAATTTATTATTTTTGGTCTCCATTAACAAAGTCCAAGGTGATCGGACTTACCAAATGAATTACATGTCTGGCCTGTTGGAGAATGTAACCAGTCTGGGACAACACAATTAGGGGATTATCTTTTTGTTTCTACAATATGTAGCAAAATCAATGCTTTATTTGACATCAAGGTCAATTTGTCTCTTCCTCTTTCACTTATTGTGAAAATCTGCACGTTTGTCTAAAGGTGTTGAAGTAAAAAATGACAAGTATCTAATAAAAAAGGTGGCTAGAAGCAAGAGTAGTTGATCATCTTCTTGTGCGTGTTTCTAGTTTTTTGTGTTCTTTTTTTGGTGTTGCTGCTAATTGGGGAGGAAAAGTGGATAGTGCTGTTTCTTTTATATATTTTTTTAGTGGTGCTCAGTCCATATCTTTGTTATATTCCAATTATACATTCAAAAACATTCTGGGGCTTAGAAAACATACGACTAATTGTTTTATGGTGTAACCTGCTTATCGGATTCGTTGTATTGTCCTGCTGTCTAATGCTAACTTAGTTATGGGCAGATCCAATCTTAGGCTTCTTTTTTCAGATTTAGTCTCTCATAGTATTCATAGCCTGCTCTCTCAAAAGTATTTTTCACAGCCAGTTAGGGAGTATGTAGGTAGAGGACTACTTTACAAAGTGAATTGTAACAAAGTTATCTGATTTTAGAAGCATGATGAGCTGGCTAGCACTGATAAGGAGTCGATAGCTTTTCGGAATACAAATGGGTTAACTCTTAAATAGTTCAACTAGTAGGCAGTAATAGTGTAGCTGCAACAGTACTTAAATGCAAAATGCGTTCATGCAAATAAAATAACCAGGATTTATTCTGAGGCTTGGATATGTATTTTGATAGTAGCAGTTGCAAATTACACGAAAGTTGTCCGGCGACATAGTTAAACTGATGATGCAGCAGTGGGTACTGAAGCTTCTATGTAAACTGAGTATATATGATAAATGGGCAGCTCTTATGTCCACAAGAAGTTCAATAAATCTGATTATAGAGATTTAAAATATGAATATCCTTACGCTCTACAGAGAGAACTCAAGCTGGAAAAACTCATCGTCGCCGACAAGTATCGAATAGGAATAAGATCTCAGATTGTGACATCTTGATGAACTGATTTACCATTATAATGGACTTTTGGTATGGCAGGAATACCGTCGACCAGTACGAGTGAGGGTGAATTCCAAAATGCAATTTACCATTATAATGGACTTTTGGTATGGCAGGAATACCGTCGACCAGTACGAGTGAGGGGGAATTCCAAAATGCAGTAATCCTACCCATTGACATCTTTCACTTTATAGTTGAAGGGTTGCTTTCATGTAGTAATTATGTTTTTCAATTGGGAGAGATGGTTGGGTGGATTAAAGCGGCGGATTGCTAATCCGTTGTATAAGTTAATCGTACTGAGGGTTTGAATCTCTTTGTTTCCGTTGATGACTTGATAAGTCAAAGTTCTGCATCCAGCATGCTTCTATCTAAGTGATTCATACCCTACTACTCCCCTCTGTCACCCTTCTAATCTCCGCATAATTTATATTCAAATCAAACGACCCCTTACATTAACCCATGCTTTTTGTTGCCATTTTGAATCGATAATCTACATATGTAATTGCAGCATGTACAACAAACAAGCAATTCAACTTCCTGCTAGCTTTCTGTTTGTTCTATTTAGGCTTTCAATGCCTTATACTTACCTTATATATTGCCAACTTTTCTGCCATTACTATATATTTGACAACATCACTAACCAGTTGTGGAAACTGCACATGCCTATGAGACCTTGTCTTTCAATTATAACACTTTCCTTTGGCCTTGATTTCTCGTGAAACACTATTTAATTTGCTCTAAGCATTCAATTTGTGCATGCTTCGATGATCCACATAAATCCATGTATATAGTTGATGTTAATGATTTAGTAAAAATTGTTCGTAAGTTTTTGCGAGCTATATCTCGTTTCAAATTACCACCCAAATTTTCCTTTCAATGTGGCAAATACTAAAAAAAAAAACATTCCACACTAAAAAAAAGTGATTTGTTCTCAAAAGAAAACTTTATCATCATTGATTTGTTCTCAAGAGAATCAGAAAATTACATCCTATGTGACAGAGCTGCACAATTACAAATACTGGTATAAACGAATATTGAGATAAGGAATATGAGCATTTTGTCCCCCCATACCAAGTATTGGGAGGACAGAAAGTTCTTGGACATCCCTAACATTGTTTATCAAGATTTTCACAATCTCATCTTCCTCTCTTCCCCTTTCATAAACTCATGATTCAGTTAAAATAGAACCTGGTCCAAGCAATGTCCACATGAGAATATTGTTACATTCAAGTTTATTAGGAGTAAGCAGAAAATAGAGAATAATTTTTGCTTGAGAAGCAGGAGACTAATCTATAGCATAAGGAAACATGTTTTTCATGTAAAGTTACTGAGTGCTGCACAACAGGAGTACAACAAGTACAACAAGACAATATCTAATATTATCTTGCTTCAATGTCTAATAGTATTGTGTGATAAGAAGATTCCACCGAAACTCAAAGGAAAGTTTTACAGGATGGTGGTTAGACCTTCCTTGTTGTATGGGGCAAAGTGTTGGCCATTCAAAAACTCACATGTTCAGAAGATGCAGGTCCCGGAGATGAGAATGTTGAGATGGATGTGTGGACATACCAGGAGTGATAAGATTAGGAATGAGACCATTCAGGAGAAGCTAGAGGTGGCCTCTGTGGCTGACAAGATGAGGGAAGCGAGACTGCGATGGTTTGGACATGTGCAAAGAAGGAGCACCGATGCCCCTGTTCGGAGGTGCGAGAGGTTGGATTTAGGAGTTTATCGGAGGGGTAGAGGTAGACCGAAGAAGTATTGGGGGGAGGTGATTAGACAAGATATGGTGAAACTTGATTTCACCGAGGACATGACCTTAGATAGGAAGGAGTGGAGGTCGTGAATTAGAGTAATAGGTTAATAGGTTAGTAGGGTTAGGTTGGTAGGGTTAGGTTAATAGGTTGTTGCCCGGCTATGGAGTATAGTAGGGTATTAGGCCAGTCATGCCTTTATATCTTGTGTTGCCATTATTCGCCTTGTATATGTCAATTTTATTGTATTTGCATACCATCATGTGTTTTTAGCACGAATCGCTCCATTTTTTTCCTGTACTTAGGGCCTCGAAAAAAGTGCCCAAGAATTTTTTTTCTTTCAAATCCCAAATTCTCCTCCAATGCTAAGTTGTTTTTTTTTTTTTGGTTGAAAAGGTAACAGCCTCTATACCTCTATGAGGTAGCGGTAAGGTCTGCGTACATTCTACCCTCCCCAGACCCCACTTGTGGGATTCCACTGGGTATGTTGTTGTTGTTGTTCAATGACAGTGATGGAACAATCATTAACCGAACATTGTTCTGCTTTGATACCCGACGAATTTGATTCAGCTTCATTTCTTCCTGTGAAAAATGCTGGTTGTTTTGGCCTGGGCAGTGACATACTTTCATTACCAAGCATTGAGATAACATCTGACATTGTTGGCCTATCTGTTGCTCCTTCTTGTACACATATAGTCCGACATGAATAACTCGTAACAACAGTTTAGTGTCGCATAAATCTCCAAGAGCTGGATCCTTCAATTCCAATGCACACCCTTCTTTCCATAGTTCCCATGCCTAAACCAGAATCATCAATATTCTCAAATTTTACGTATTTTAGTACTTAAAAGGAAAAAGAGGTGTCAAGGAAAACTTACATAACCTATTGACGATCAAATTGTTGCAAGCTAGTAGTTCTCCTACCACTCACAATTTCCAGCATTAAGATTCCAAAGCTGAACACATCAGACTTGATTGAGAATGCTCCTTCCATTGCGAACTCGGGAGCCATGTAACCACTTTATAGAAGACAGAAAACATTACTCATTCAGTAAGTATGACAATGACCAAATAAAGTAAACCTATATCAAGAAACAAGGTTTACTCACTATGTTCCAACAACCCTGGCAGTCACTGCCTCCGTCTCATTCTGTTTGAAAATTCTTGCCCTACCAAAATCAGCTATCTTAGGGATTCATGTTTTCATCCAAGAGTACATTGCTGGCTTTGAGATCTCTATGTATCACTCTCATTCTTGAGTGCTTGTGAAGATAGAGCAATTCCTTCGATAATTTCATTACGTTTCTGCCAATCCAATAGCTTCTTCCTTTCAGGTTCTGTCAAAGACAGAAAGCACTGCAGGTCAAAATTTTCAAAACTTACTAGAACTATTAATTTATTTGTTTTGAAATGGTAACGAACCGAATAGAAAGAAGTCTAAGCTTTTGTTAGGCATATATTCATATATCAACATTTTTTCATCTCCGTGAATACAGCATCCTATAACTCGAACTAGATTTGTGTGCTGAACCTTTGCAATGAGTATAAGCTCATTCTTGAATTCTACAAGCCCTTGATCTGATTTTTGTGAAAGTCTCTTGACTGCCACCTCACTCCCGTCTGGAATCTTTCCCTGTCATAAGTTTTTATAGGTATTCAGTTAACGCAATGAAGGCACTGAAGTTTTTGAATGCATAATGTAATTATACCTTATAAACAGGTCCAAAACCACCCTCTCCGAGCTTGTTCTCACCTGAAAAGTTGTTTGTCGCTGCCAAGACAAATTCAAAGCTAAATATCTTCAAATCTTGGACTTCCCTCCATCTTTCTCTTTAAAATTAGTGCTGTTGAAGCTATCTGAAGCTGTTAACTCGTGTATATACTCTTCCTCCCTTCTTTTTTCATCTGTGCAAGACATGTTTGTAAATATCTATACATGCTTAACATAATTGACAAGATAGCATACTAGTTAATCATTTTAAAATTATTTACCTTGTAGTTTGCGCCTTCTCACAATAATGTAGCAGATGAAACCAGATATCAGTAAAGAGACAACAATAGCTACAGTAATTACTATCCGTATCCAATTCTTTTGTTTTCCTGCAAATATATGTTGCTAAGTGGTATACAGGGGACTCTTGATCTATTCAGAATGTATTAGTTCACAAACAAGGTGCATTCCTGATATAAGGATTTACCATTAGATGATTTTGATGAAACCAGAACATATTTTTTCACTGTATTGCCACTCTCCTCAACTTGAAACTCCCCATTTCCATTCCAAATTATGCAGCCTGTTCCATTGCTGTTGGTGTTGAAGCCAACACAACTGCAGTGCTCCCAGCACTTCTTCATACAATCACCAAGACTAGTGCTTGCATTATCATAATAGTTAGAATCAGCTCTATCGATAAAGTCTCCACTCTTTTCCTCAAATTTATCTCCATCCTTTCGGCGTGCTTGCATTATCATAATAGTTAGAATTAGCTCTATCGATAAAGTCTCCACTCTTTTTTCTCAAATTTATATCCATCCTTTCGGCAATCAGGTAACTGATAAGAGACACAACCATCAGAACTTTCATACTCATTATAAAGGGCTTATACACGACTGTCTTCACCACCAGCAAGAATAGCCCCATTTGATGACAATATAAGACTTGGGAACCTTCCCTCTGGAGCATCAAATTGGAAGAATGCAGACACACCATCTTTTTCAGACACCAAGTTGAGATAATGCTGATAGCTGTTAGAAGAATCATTCAATGCAGGTAAAAATGGAAAACTTTGATTGCTCCACGCACCACTAGTCCAATAAGTTGCAGACCAACAAAAAAATATGTCTTTTTCAGTTGCAGACCAATTTTTGCTCTTCAGATACACGAACTGCCTCTTGCTCATTGTTGAGAATCTGATCAAAATATGCCACAAGACTGAAAAAGAAAATTTTCCTCTTAATCTGTTGTCCCTATCAAGTCTCTCTATACGTTTGTATTGTAACTCTGTCGTATTCTCTTTATTCCGTTGAAGTGACCATCCCTCTTCCCCATGTAACAGTAGTATTGTGTCAACTTTGTCTCTTGATGGCTTTGCATTAAAGAGTATTACGGTGATAGCTCTATGTCTCCTTGCATTGAGCAACTCTTTTGAGGTTTATAATCTGGGAAAGGAGTTATTAATGCACGATTACTTTTTCCCTGTTAATGTGCTGGCTGGTTAAATGGCCAGCAAGTGGGAAATTCATCTTGCCTTGACAACACTTTTGGGTGGAGAAGGTATTAGATGTGGTCATGTATTTTGTGTTGATGGGTGTGTTGAATTTTTTCTTACTTGAAGAATTAAATATGTTAAGAGCTTTATACAAAGGGATAAACTTCTATTTTGGGTGACAGTTAATGGACCAAAAGTGTCAAAAACTCTCCTCCTTATGCCACAGAAACTAGTAAAACTCCTTGTGGAAACTTGAAGCTGACTTAATAGACTTTAATTCCTGAACGAGGACCGGATAAGGTTTGTTATAATATTTGTGACTTATTGACCTCATTTAAGATAAGATAAACCATCTAGTGTTTATTAGTTGAACATTGATCATGGACTGGGCTGGAGATGCTTTACCTTGTCCAAACGGGAATCACATCATCTTTAGTTTGCCTTGCTGATCAAGTATTATGATGATATGCTGTGTGTTTTGGGTTAGATTTCCTTGGCTGATAGTTCAGGGAAACATGGAACTCAGCTGCCAAACTATTCTGTGTATGGTCGGTAGTTGCCAACTTTTTTGCCCTTTTGGGTGGCTTGGAACTCAATTAAGTTTTCGGTATATAATTGATGATCTTTTAAATTGACCCCTGCCCGAGCCGATGTATGGTTCATTTACAGCCTTTGATGCAAGATCTGGTCTATCTATCCAGATTTCATTTGTATAATATGGGGAACCCATTTGTGTTGGTCCAAGTGCACCGTTGCATTAGTATGTTTGCTTTAGTGGTCTTCATATATTCCATTGACAAACGTTTAGATGAAATATGAATAATCAATTGACAAACCTCAATCTCTCCTGCATACTGGAATACTTCGCTAACTTTCATCTTCTCTGAGTGTATTCTTTTCTTTAAATGCCTTTTATTCGTTGTTTCGTAGTGAAATGTCTGTTCCCTTATGCATCTGTACTTTTTTTGATACAGGGTGTTTATTATTATTTCTACCAAATATTGAGAAGTAGAGCAGAAACTGATGCACTTGTACGTAAGAAGAATGGAATTGGTGATGGATCAGTCGGAATGTTCTCATCACTCGTGGTGGCTGCTTTATCCGGGTAATTTTCTTTCTGCCAGATATTAGATTTTATGTTTTCTTATGGTAGCTTGGTTATTTGTTGTATTGAAAAATGCAGGTATTAACAGCATTCTGCTACAATAATCTTGGTTCTTGTTACTTGTCAGATCATACCTTGTAAAAAAATTTGGATTCCTGTCTTTTCACATAATACTCTTTTTAATTCGAAATTTCACTTGGTGGTCATATGTGCATAATATTGATATTCTTTTTTTTTAAATCTAGCCTAAACTTGTAAAGCGCTGATGAATAAATTTATTTGGTTAAAATGCCTTTTGAAATATTGTAATTCTTTTTGTTAATCATAAATGTTTTAACTTTTTCTTTGTTACAGGTGTGTTAACGTGTTGCTGACCAATCCCATATGGGTAGTTGTTACACGCATGCAGGTAAATACTCTGGGGTTCTCCTTTACCCTTCTATGCGAAAGGTTCTAAAATCGGTGTATTTACTTAATGTCTTGGTGAACTTAGCACAGAAACGAGTTTATTGATGTGGTTTAGTTTTTGATTCTTCATCCTTTATGTCATGGAATAATACCTTTTCCTGTTAAGATTTGTTCCTACCAGTTTCAACACTCTCTTCTATGAGCTTTTTGCTCCAACTCATCTCCTGGGGAATTATTGCAAGTGCAATTCGAATATAGAACTATAATATATTTCTTCTGGAGTTACTAGAAGTTTTTAACTTCTTTACTGCAATTCACATATAGAACTATAATATATTTCTTCTGGAGTTGCTAGAAGCTTTTAACTTCTTTAGCTGAAGGTTTGTAGGGTTGGATAAATGAGCTATATTTGTATTTTTTTGGATGGGATTATGTTGAGAGATTTATTGAAGCAAGTAAAGAAGAAGTACGGAGATGTTATTGTTTTTGTGAGCCGAAGAAGGGGATGCACTTAAAGATAATTAACTGAAATTACCAGAAATAGAGGATTACAAGATTGGTGCCATTTATTGGTCAAGAATGACAACAGTGTTCCTTACTATCTATTAAATGAATATTCAGAAGGGTTAAGTTTGGTTTTCGGCAGGAATATGCAGAGTATGCTGATCTTTGCGATGGATTTTTGCTAGGACTCATTAATTCAATGCGAAATAAATGTCTCTGAAATAATTAAATGGTGTGCCTATGAATTAGCAGCACTTACACTAGCCTGGCTGGCAATGTGCAAAGCTTACAGGAGTCACATAAACAATCCGTTGTTAGTTGCTACATAAAGATGCTTCTCTTTTGAGGAGATCAAAGCGTCATCGTTGATTCTGCAGCAGTGATGAGGTTTCTTCATGTTATATCAAATAGGTATGTGAAATTGAGGTCAAATTTTCATCTTACAAAGGGAAACTGTTGCAAGTACAGTACTGGTTATGAGTGTATATGCGGATATATGTTTTTGTTTAGAGAAACAAACATCAGATGGACAGCTTTGAGAATTAGAAGAATCAGATGCAAAATAAATACATATGAATCGAGTATTAGCTCAGATGGAGCATAATGATATAGATCGAGGATTCATAGGTGACTCCAATTAGTTTGAGATCCCAACGTTGTTGTTGTGTTGTTGTTGCTGTTGTTGGAAAGCTGCAGTTCATCTTTAATGCTGTAAGTCATTTGTCTAGTAAATGTAGAATTACAAGATCTGTATGGTTAGTTAGCTAGCACATGTTAATTACCATTAGAACCTTGCTCTTCAAATTGTATACTTTGACCAAACTGGGGAAATTCTGTTGCTTGTTCCCTGTTGGTGTTGCAATTATAGTACTGTTGTCATATCTGTTTTACAATTGTCGAGGTTGGATATCTGTCATTTGTAATGGATGATATTGGTCTATGATTGATTATGCTGTTGAATATTGTGTGCAAGTGAAGTGCTCTTTCGAATTCAGTTACTGACCTTTTCGTGTGTGTTTTGCTGCTTCAAAAGATGGAACAATGTCAGTCCAGAAGCTGTTGTGTATGGATCATAAGTAGAAGAAACATCTGAGTATGGATGGTGTAGTATTGAGTTTAAAATTATTCCTTTTCATGTCAAAATGCTTTGAAAAATGTATTTACTCATTGCCTTGGTTAGATGTTAAAATGCTTCGCTTAAATTTTTTTACTAATTAATCACGTTCTGGTTTCTTCATGAAAAATTTCTCCCTAATATACTTTGTTTACTTGATTTTCTAACGTGTATTTTTCACAACTATTGTGCAGACTCATTCAAGAAAGGATAAAGATAACCACACAAAACTTGTAGCATCACAAGATGAAATATCTGTTGTGGTTGAACCTCCTTCCTATGGGACAAGCCACACTGTATGTACTGAATTTCCTATTAAAAGATGTGATGTATGATGCATTCAAACTCAATTTGCATACCCTTGGGTCTACGACTGTTGGGTTTGCATACTGAATCTAGTTGGAGTAACCTGAGCATTTTAATTGCCAGTATCTGTTCTCTAGATGAAAAGTTGATGCATGGATCCAACATATATCTTTCAAAAGATTTTTTCATTCTTTTTTGTTTCTTCAATGTTTTAACTGGCAATATACTTTGATGCTTGATTTTTTTCGTAACTAAATAATTGGACCATAGTATCATTATGGGAAGTGATTGTTTCTATGAGATTCACAAATTTTTTTTAGCTTTTGTAAACTCAGAAACAGAAAATGTCTCTTTGGCTGTAGGAAATTTGTAAGAACCTATGATGGTACTCACCTAGTCCCCTCTGATAAGGCATACGTCATAAAGGCTATGCCAATCAAACAGAAGCATACACTACTCTTCTTACAATTGAGATATCCTCGAGAGATAGGTGTACAGTGCGAGACTGGGTGGATAATGTGCCTATTCTACACTCTTCTCGACTTAAATGCCAGCCTATTGTCTATGGCAGGATTTGAAACTATGATGTGTGCCTTACCCACACATCACGTGCTGCGCTCTTACCACTGACTAAAACCTGGGCCAGAAGCATAAACTTTTTCCCCAAGCTTTTTTTCCTTGATAAGTAATTATTTTTTGTCAATGTTTCACAGTCATGTTATAAACTGTGCAGCCTATACCTGTAATTCTAATAGGTAACACTTGTATCATTCAGATTCAAGAGGTCTATGGTGAAGATGGAATTTCAGGTTTCTGGAGTGGTGTTTTCCCAACATTGTTCATGGTATGTGAGAACTTACTCTAGTAAGTAGTACATACCAAATAGTGGTTCCTGATCCATCTCATTGCTCAATACAGATAAGCAATCCTTCCATACAATTTATGCTATATGAAACCTTTCTGAAGAAGATTAGAAAACGACGTGCCTCTAGCAACAAAGGTGCCAATGATGTCACTGCTTTGGAGGTAAACCGTTGTCCCTTTCTCCTGTTCCTCTAGATTCTGCTCTAGACTTGTCTTATCATTTTATGAATTTATCAGCTTTGACATGCCAACTGTTGGAGCTCATGTGCTTTGTATTTTTGCTAGATATTTCTACTCGGAGCTGTGGCAAAACTTGGAGCGACAATTGTAACATATCCTCCTCTGGTTATCAAGGTGTACTAGTGTTCTGTTCTGTATGGAGAAGTTCGTTCTCCATTTCCCTTATTATCAAAATTCCTCATCTTTTGGACTGATGTGGCAAATAGTTGATGCAAGTATCAGCTCCCTAAAAGTGGACTCATATATTCATCTTCATCTGCTAATTTTCCATTTCACTGTTTGGTTAAATTAAACAACCTACTCTTAAACTATAAGCCTATTGGTTTGTGGATAAATATTTCTTTTACCTTCAAATTTGTTCAGTGTGTCCTTTTCAATCTTCAATGTCATGATTGCTTTTAGCTGTGTGGACCTCAACTGAACATGATTCAACATTTAGTATCACATTCCCAATTTTAAGTTTTTTCAACTTCTGGTTGGAATAGTTGAGACACATGTGGCTGCAATAGGGTCCAATTTGGACTGCTATCCGACTTCATAATGGTGTTTTTCTATCTTGCAGTCGAGACTCCAGGTAAAGCAGGATATTGGTGCAGATAAAAGGCATCAATATAAAGGTCAGTGGACTTGAGTTGCTTTGTTTCTATACTAGCAGCAATTTTAAAGGTTAGCATATTTTTATAATTTGAGTTTCTACAAAATAGACACTGGTGAGATGATACTGCTAATTGCAGTAATTTTGTTTGTAGTAATAAATTCTATTAGTAGGAATATGTTAACTTATATTCATAATAAAATGAAACAAAATGTAACCTGTAATCGCTTAAGACCTAGTAGGTTTCCCATGTCAACTTTGGTGCCTTTTTTGGGTAAAAAATTGCAAGTAGTAAAAGTTGCTCTATGCAATTTAGGTACACTTGATGCTCTGATGAAGATTATACGTTATGAAGGCTTTCATGGATTTTACAAGGGGATGAGCACGAAAATCGTACAAAGTGTCCTTGCTGGTGCTATTCTTTTCATGGTCAAGGAGGAACTCGTCAGGGGTGCTAGATGGTTATTAACAGGGAAGAGTGCTGCTAATTCTATCAGATGAAAGCCTCATTAGAAGTTGGATTTCTTCCATTTTAGTCTTAAGCAAGGTGCAGCTCAGTCAGATATACCTTCAGAATTAGGATTGATCACTAGGTATACATTTCTTTTGATAACGGTCATGTGGTGTCCAAACCAGCTTACGAGCACCTCGATTATTCAACTGGATATCTGCTACCTTCTCCAATACAAATACCGGGTAGCAACTGGACACAACTCCCCATTGAAGAATATAATAATCACTCCATTATTTGTTTGTTGTATCTCCACATACATAATGGAAATATCTCAGTTCTTGAGCATAGATCCATTCTTTGGTCATGACCATCTATCTTCCTTCTAGAGAAAAAGTGGATTATTGAATTTCTAACATAAAGTTTGTTTGGATAATAGGATTGAGAACGTGTTATTTGTTAGTCTATTGGTGAACTGATTTTCTTTACACCTTGTTTTGATGGTTCATAATGTAATGAAACTTCATGTAATAGAATGTTTGAATATATTATATTATTTGTTGTTGAAAAAATTACTGAGGTGAAGATTGATAGAAAAGATATACATAAAGAATAAATAAAATGATAGTGGTAAACAATCAGAAATATGAGGGCGTGGGGTCGGGGGTTTTGGCGGGGGGGGGGGTTTCTAATTTGGAATGGTTAAAGGGTTATGATACATAAATAGAGAAATTATTCAATAAAAAAGATTATATCATCACATAAATAAAAGTAAAATAGACGATATATCTAATTTTTTCTTAAGCAACATGTACATAAAAGAAAAAATTACCTAAATACAATTTTATTTTATCTTAATCTCTAAAATTTTCTATCATTTAAATAAAATTTTAAAAGTTTTCTTTCAAATATATCACTCTCCGCTTGCTGATATATCCTTATCTCCTTTCCGAATACATCCATTCTCTCCTATCAGATACATCATTTCTCTATGTAATAGAGAAATAATGTACTTTAACCCTTAACACTATGAAATTTATGACAGTTATACTAAATGAAAAACAGACATACACAAAAATTAAGAAACAATAAAGAACAGGAATAATATTATTAAATCACCTTCTTTAAATATAAATCGTTTAAACATTGAAAAATGAATTCTCCCTCCATCCCATTTTAACTTAATTTGTGAGACAATGTATTTATATTAAGAAAAACATTCAAAAATAAAATCTAAACCATACTTTTCACTATTGTCTTTTATGAAGTTATAAATATGTTGTGTAATTTATCTTTTAGAAAATATAAAATTTCAATAAACACAAGAGAAATATGAAAAAAGTTTCAAACATTCATTTAAACTTCGAAGAATTCAAACATTTTGAACATTAAAAAACTCCTAAAAGTTAAATTAACTTGAGGCGGAGGGATTACTATCTATTAACAAGAGTAGAATAGACATAAATAATATATTATTTATTAATTTTATAAACTAAATAAATATTATTAAGTATTTTAAAATAATACTCTATCCATTTCATTTTATATGATCTAAGATTTATTTTAAATCATAAATTTTAATTTTTTTTAAAAAATATAACGATACCACATAAAATGAAACGAATGGAGTAGTTATAAAATATCTAAGCTCATTTAATTCACCAATTATAAATTACTAGTATCTGATTATGATGTCCCCGTGCAGCTGACGTGGCGCAGTTCATTGTCACCGCCATTGTCCCCGCTATGGGTCCCACAATAAACCAAGCTGGGCCTATTAAAAGTCAGCTTAACGTAAGCAAATGCCATGATTGCCCGGATTCCAAATTCATCCCCAAAATCACATTTAATTACCACATTTCAAATCCGTACGGCCTCCATCCATCCTATTTATAAGAAACTCCATACCCTTATATCTTCCTTATTTGTTATTGTTCGTCCTGTGGTTCCCGTGATTTTCTCTGAATTTGTTCCTACTTTTTATTCATAGATTTGAATCGATTTGTTGATTTATTTGAATCGATTTGTTGATTTTCGAACTAATTTACACCTTAATTTATTGGAATTTTTCGAAAAAATGGTTCGTTCAGAGGAGCAACAATCTATGAACAATCTCGAGATCGATGAGGAATTGGATGAAACGTCGTCGTTGTCATCGTCGGATGAATCGTCGGAGGATGCTTTGTATGACGACGTTTTATCGAGTGATATGTTTGCATCAGGAGAGAGGAATGTTCTTCAGTGGCTTCTGGCTCTGGATTTGCAGGTTATGGGAGCTTGCCGAGTGGATGAAAGGTTAAAGCCTTTGTTGAAGCTGAATGTTTCTGCTGGTGCTGCTGAGGATCGATTGCTCGCTCATCTTAGTCAAGTACGTTGCAAATTCTCTCAATATGTTTGATTAAATCTGTGATGAATTCGTTCTTTGTTTTGATTTTGATCTGATTATTATGTGACAGAACTTTGAGCCATCAGAGGTTGGAATGCTCGCTAGATGCTTGTGTATTCCACTTGTTTCAATGCGCGTTGGGAAGATCAGGAAGCAAGGGACGCTGTTATGCCCAACAACTACAAGGTAGTTGCAGTGAACTTTACCTTTAACATGCATTATATGGTATTTCCATGTGGGTGGTGCTTGGCTCCAGCATAATTGATTGTGACTGTGGTTTTTTTGGGCATTAGGATGAGTAACTGCGTTTAGTGAAATCAGCTCCTTCCTGATTGATGGTGGGCTTAGATTGTGTTCTTCACAACCTCTTTCTCTCTGCATTTTAGGGAGCTTGATGCATTTATTTGCAGCTTGTTAGTTTTTGCGATTGTTATATTCATAATCTTGTCTGTGGCAAGCTAATATTAGCATATTTATCAAGCATCAAGGTCTTAGCATTAATCATAGCATAGTAGCATGCAAACAAACCCATCTGGTCAGGAAGCTGAAGAAAACAAAATTTGCAATTATTGTTAGTACAATAGTGCTAAATGCTTGATGAACAAACGTAAGTTCACTTATCTTTTGCTAATTTCATTATATATAGAGGAATTCAATATGAATGATCTTAATATTCTTAGAGATTATCTAATAAATATATCCTGGTCGACTGATATTTAGTAATATTATGTTTTCAGTAACCGGATGAGAACTTCTGTTTCTAGTACTTATCTAACTGCCCTTCCTATCCGTGGGTTGGATTCATACATCTAATCTTTTGATTTTAGTTACATCTGGTCCATTCTGAAAAGGCGCCTCATTTTATCTACAGTGAACTAGAAGGGTTATATGTAGTCAGTATTGGCTGTAGATAGAAAAAATATAATTCTTAAGTTAGCATGTCATTTGCCTCCTTTGAAGTTTGCAAGGCAGATAACTTCGACTTTTCACGTCATGTGCTTAGTTTTGAATAGTTAAACAAAGATTAGTTGAAATTCAAAATGGAATTGTTACTCTTTTGATTGGTCAAATAAAAAGTGAAATTGCCTTTAGCATATCGGAAAGAGGGTTAGTGCAGAAGATGATTGGCTTTAAGAAACAAGAAAATAGAAAAGAGAGAAGTGTTAATGTACAGATATGGCAGTATGAATGCTCATTAGTAGTTAGATAGAGGCCAATGGGAAATGCAGTAACAAGTACCTGAGGAGAGACTAGGTAGTTGTTTATGTGGTCCAGTTGCAGTATTTGGTACTTCAAACATGTTGATTGTCCCATACATGTACCTTGTTATTTCTTGCTGAAAAAGGGAAGTTTTCTTTCCGATGGCCATCTTGGGAGATAATGCTTTTGTTGCAAGATGCTGGAGAATGTGTTGTTGCTCATTCACCCTTTTTTTCCTTGTTGCTTGTACCTGCTGCATCATTTGCTCTGTTGAACACATATTACTTGGAATCCGGTGAAATTATATATTCCTTTATGTGATATGCTCACGTGAGGTTGCATTCGGGAATATTTCTTGTTTCCTGATCCCTAAACTTGTTTAGGGTTCAAATTTTGAGTATTTAGTACATGAATTGCAGACGCATCACATCATCTCATGATCAGTACTGCTTGCTGGATACTATCATAAATTCCTGTATCTTGATATGAGACTGTTTATTGCTAGGAGGTGCATATTGACATGTGGAGGCACCATAAAGGTTCGTATGTTTGTGCTTTTGTCTGAATGGAGATGAGAAAATTAGTTGTTAATTTGGTAATTCTCAGTTTAATTCCTTTTTAGACTAGTAGAAGTGTTCCCCTTGATGTATTAGTGAGTATTGTTCTCTATCATCTTGCTTCTAGTATCATTGCAGCATTGTTTCCTTCATACTCTTGCTACATATGGTACCTTTGTCAGTTTTGCCTGAATGGAGATGAAAGAATAGGTTTTTTAATATGGTTTTTAGGGCAACAAGTCCCATCAGACTGGGAGAAGTGTGTTTGCACTGATGAATCAGTGAGTGTTGTGTTTTCTATCACTTCGCCCTACTGCTGCATCTGGGCATTATTACAGTGTTCTATTATTCTCATGTTTTTCTCTTTCTGATTATTTCGGCCAAAGAAGTTGCAATCGCTCTCTGTTTGCTTTATATTATATGGCTCAATCCACTTTAACCTGTGCATAACCTTAATTGATTGCGGCCAGAAGTTGCCAGATATTGCATTGTTTATTGATGGTGACAAATGTTCATGCTTCCACGTGAAAATATCTTTTGACTTGTAGGTAAAATTGGGCGTTTACTATTATGATCTCTGAATTAAGGAGTCAAGGTAGTTTCATTCTCCTATTACATGATTCGATTACTTCTCTCTGAATTATCTAGAAGTCTGTCTGATAACCCCTTGGTGCTTTTTCTTAATTAAATAAATGTGGTTTGATTGTCTTTTGTCTGAACCATCCGAGAAGTTTAATAGTGTTCAGTTTGTCATTTCTATCTTTCAAACTGTCCTGCCATTTCCTGGGAATAGCCGAGTATTTGCCTTTATATTGCTACAATTCTGTTTAAATTTGTCCTTTTATTCTTTGATAACATCCTGTATGCAAAGAGATTTCTAGAATTAGATTCCAATTGGCTTTTGTGTCGCCTTTACGCTCAATGTTATATGTGAGTGGAGTAGTGACTGGCTCCTTACCTCAACCAAACCAAAATCATCTTCTGGCGAGACTCTGTAATTTACTCTCAATAATTAATATATGCATGCCATATGTGTTTTAAGTGAACTTTTAGGTAACGAGTTAAAATACTTGCATGTAAATGTGATCTATCTTAAATAGCACCAGTCTCTAAAAGTCATCAGGTTCTATTTATGTTGGTAATGCTATTCAATGCACAGGTTGTTGTCCTTATTCTTATAGGCTAGCTTGTCCAGTAAGAATTCTCGTGGAAAGAAGGAAAGATCTAAATATTAAGACTGGGGGCTTGTTTATCTGCCATAATTTTTTGTAATATTGGGGGAAAAAAAATTAAAACTCTGAATACCATTTCCTTAGCCAAGGGTGTTAGATTTAGGATGCACAAGTCAACAAGTGTGTGCTGTATTTAGTTACTTTTGATTTAGAATGTAACGTATTGACAGTCTTAACTGATCTTAAGCATTGCTGCTTCTTTTTTTTCCCCCCTTGTGCTTTTGCAACAGAGGAAACTTAAACCTGGCAATCCTACCAACATCGGACTTGCGCATCTCATTCATTGGGGATGATGGCAGCACGGAGAGAGTAGGAACATTTTGCAGTGAATCTGATTGTTCTGCCGTAGAGATTAAAGATATTGTGGCAGATGAGTCTGGACGCTCTTTTCTTGTTAGTATCCCTGCTGGTGGAACTTTCTACTTTTGGTGTTCAGAGAAGTCTAAGCTCCTTGGAGATGAGCTGCGGAGAAAGGTATATGTTCTTATGTTTACTGCATGTGAACTATTGAATACTGTATTTGTTATGTTATACTTGCACATGTGGATGACTTGTATCATTTTTTATTGTGGTTGGCTTAGATGAGGGATTTGGTTAAGATGAAACCTTCTTTGGCTGAATTAACTGGAATCGATGAATCACGGATAGACCGTTTTGCCATTCATCTTCGAGCTTATCTCCAGGGTTCAGCAGCCATAAATCCTCAAGCAAGTTCCATGATGTCAAGAGATCCTTCCATAGCTGGCTCGGTGATAGCAAGAGATCCTTCCGTAGCTGGTTCGGTGATGTCAAGAGATTCTTCCATAGCTGGCTCAGTTGATTCTTCGGAACTTGGTCTGGATGCCCAGATATCAGCTGCATCTCAGAAACCTGTGCGGTCTGATCATGCCAGTAGCCTGGGATCAAACACCAGCCTGTTGAGTAGCCTTAGTCCTATGTCTAATGCTTTTAAAGATAGCATGCTCAGGAACTCATCATCAGTATGTGTTTCTAGAGATGGGCCAAGGCACCATGGTGATAGTCACCTTTCTTGTGTAGATAGCCAGATTGCAGGCATAAGTAGCACAGATGCACCTAGTTCAACTTTTTTTGTAGACGATAAGATTGGAAGAGAAACTCGTCCTTCAAATGCTTTGGAGCCACTTGTTGCTGCCCTTCCTTTCCGAGGCTCTGCAGCTACTGTTCATTCTCTGGATTCAACAATTTTCTCTCCTTATTACTGTTGGTGTCCTCCTGCTGTATCCACTCTGCAGTACTCAGTTGGAACTCCACATTTGCCTATTTTATCCACCGACTCGTCAATACCACTACGTTCATCAATAGCACCTTCTGCTTGTTCATCTAGTATTTTGACACCAAAGCCGTCTCTTGTCACTGATGTCTCCACTTTAGATTTCCCACCACTTCTACCCGAGCCATTGATCAGGTTGCCATTTTCTTTAGCAAGTTCACAGCAAATACCCACTTTCACGCCTTTAGTAGGCGATTCTATAGTCCATATTCCTGTTATTGACGTGTGCTCTTCTGGCCAAGGTTATTTTGTTAGTGCAGGTCCTGCTATCTCTGGCAGTATTCCACAGTTGCACCCAAATTTAGTGAATCCTTTAATTCCTCCTGAATCAGATTCAGTGGCTGAGAAAAGTGCTAGGGAGACTCTTCGGTTGCTCATAACTAACTCCAATCAGCCTAGCCCACAGCTGATTGATCTACTGCCTCCTGTGCTTTCTCGCAGTGGTGAAGAGACACGAAATATGCTGGTTACTGGAAGCAGAGGTCTTTACTCTAGAACGATTGGTGTTGATACCACTGCAGCAAATGATTTTGCAAGAAATGGTTTGGTTTCAGTATCCGAAAAGCCTATTAGTGGATGGCTTGATAAGAAGCAATTTAGTCTACCAGAGTCGTTTGTTCCGAAGGAGAAACCAGGTAAGTCTGGTGAATATTCACTGGATGATGGTTCTATAGATTTTGAGGAAAGTAACAATTGATAAACAGTGTTTTTGTTTGCTCGTGTTTTTCAACTCGTGCCGCGAAAAGAACTGTGAATATTGTCTTTGTAGCTTTGTCTTGTCAAATGTAATTAATTTCAATCTCTCCCTTCAATATGAACTTCCTATGTTATTTCGTATCCTATGTATGTTCAATTATCTTGATCTGTAATTCAAGGAAATGGGGAGATTTAACGGACTTGGGCAAACAAAGTCCTTACTCGTATTCCACCAACAACTCGCGAATCGTATAGAGCTTTTTCCTATCCTTTCCGCATAGACTTGCTTCGCACCTGTGTCAAAAGCCAGTTGAGTTTTACTCTTCAGTAAGAATGATAAAGCATTTCGCAAGCTTGAATCCCTATACTGGAGCAAGGTGAGCGAAGTGGAGGCCACCATACTGTGCGGTAAGAAAGCACATTGTACTGGAGCAATACTGTGCGGTAAGAAAGCACATTGTACTGGAGCAAGGTGGGTGAAGTGGAGGTGTGCATACTATGTGGTAAGAATGTTTTATCAAGGCTTAAAATTATTAGACCAACGTTGTATGGGGCAACGTATCGGAAAGAACGCATATGTCTCGATTACCTACACTGGGTATGATGTGACAATAAATAAAGCGCAACAGGAAGTATGATTGAAGAAACTGGAAAGATTTCTCTGGGTACAAAATAAAATGATCTGAAAGCCACATGACAATCAATAAAGTTCAATAAATTCTATTTTTGAGAAAAGGTTAAATGAGTTCTTCTTTCTTTTTTATAATCATATTATGAATCTGCATAGGACTTGCAAAGGGGTAAGCACTATATATACGGAGTTTCTCCCTTTTTTGTAAAAAAAAAAAACAAACAAAAAAAAAAGAACAAAAAACAAACATATTATGAAATTGTATAAAATAATATAAAGAATAAAGTAAGGGAGAAGAAAGAAGAATTTCTTATTGCTCTTCAATAATATTGAGGTGTATATTACAATGAAGAAAATTTTTATATTTTACAGGGGAAAAATTGACTTGGTTTTCAAGTAAGAAACTAAATTGATATTAAAGTAGGATTCTTAATTCTTAAAGAAATCTCCATAAATAGACATTGACAATAAATAGAATATGTTTATAATAAAATAAATAAATATCGTTTTGAAGTTGAAGTGATTTTATTCATCGTATCACATCTCTCAACTATTTTATTACCTAGACAATTGTAATACAAAATTAAAGTTGTTTTTACTAGAGTATATTTAATGGTAGAAGAAAAAAGAGTAAATTTCATAAATAGCAAAGAAATATAATTATGTTTTTTAGTTATAGCTTGCTTAATTATATTTTTTAGTTATAGTTTCACTTTTTTATGAATATATTTGTTGTATATTTCGCCTTCATAGCAATTATAAATCAACAAAGCGTATATAAATAAATATTCATTATGTTGTCATTTTGCATAATTTTTTCGAGAAAGAAACATAAAATTCCAAGAAAGTCTAGTGCTATTTTTGTTTTTGCGAAGACAAATATTTAGAGTTGTTTAAAAAATGGAAGGGTAAAGAAAACCTCGAACCAAAGAAACACCAAAAATCATAAAGATCCATAGGTAAATAAGTGATGAGCCTCCCCCACCCCCCACCCCCTCTTTTCATCATTATTTTATTTTGGAGACAATTCAGAATTATTTTAATATAGTGTGTATGTAGTGATAAGGTTTGCGTATATTTTACCCGCTCCAAACTTCACTTGTGGAATTTCACTGGGTATGTTGATATTGTATAGTGATGTGTGTATGTATATATTTCTACAAATGGCATTTTATTAAATAGGGTTAGCTGTACTATATATCATAATGAATGATGGGCATTCCTATCTCTTTTTCCACCACACAAGCCTATGTGTGACAGAGTGGAAATCAATTTTTATTTTTCATAAATTATACAATTTCATAATAGACATTAAGATTTTTTTTAGAAAAAAGAATCTATCTTAATTGATTTATTGACAAATTAAAATAGTTATTTCTAATAATGTGGATAACTTGGATAGGACGAACGGAGTAATATATTGCATATGAATTGTTGAAGACTCAGAGAAAATAAATAAAGAGAATGATACAAAATAAAGTATATGAATTTGGATATTTACTCATATTAAACATTATTTATTCAGGTGGACGAAATGAAATAAAGTATACATTATTGAGTTTTTCGTTTCAATGAAGTTAGATTTTATGATCTTTGGGTCTGATGAGAAATAAGAAGAAAAGAAATTTGTTCAATATTTATACTCTAGCTATAATATTTTTGGATAGAAATTTAGAGGTTTTATCTCAAATTTTGAACGTCGAAATTCAAATTCTCCTTCCTCCTCTTCTTTCACAATATTTTCAAAAATAAAAGTAAGTGACAAGTGTGATTATTTCATTCTTTGAGTTACCCAAAATTATGCAATTTGAGGTGCCGCTATTACAAAATTATTTATTTTATTCTATTTTAGGAGGAATTAATTTGAAACCTTAAACTTTAATAACACAAGATAAAATTGGTGAACTTAAAATTCGTTCGACATTACAATTACTTTTTGGTAATCCTAGTTGAAAATACTAAAAAGTAACACACATATCCTATTGTTTAAGCTTTAAATTTCACTGTGAAAAATTATTTTTATTTAATTTCTCACGTAATATTCGATTTCACATATCTGACTTTAATTACTCGCTTTTTTTTAAAATTGTCTTTTAATGTCATTTACAATTAAGAACTTGTTCGATAGGAAGAAAAGCATTTTATAGAAAAATGAATTTAATTTCTTTATTTCTAATTCTTTTAATTCCTTTTTGTGCAATATCTCTACTTTGAATCATATTATAGATAAAATATATTCTTCCTTCATACTCTTATCATTTAGCTTCACGTTTAAGCTAAAAGAAAGCACCTAATTAATATATTATCAAATATGTAAGCTCATAATTTGCATCAAAATAGGTGGTGTATCTAAGTATGGGTTCAATAGAATTCAAAACACATATACAATCAAACTTCTTGATAACAATATTTTTTGGTCTGAATATTTTTTAGTTGTGTTGATGCTACTGTTAGGAGAAGCGAGAGGTTGGATTTAATGGTTATGCAGAGAGGTAGAGGTAGATTGAAAAAGTATTGAAGGGAAGAGCTGATTAGATAAGATATAGCACAACTTCATATTACCGAGGACATGACCTTGATAAAAAGGAGTGGAGGTAGCGTATCAAGGTAGAAGGTTAGTCGGCTAGTGGGGGTAGGATGATGTCTCTTGCCTTGTGATATAGTAGGTTAGTAAAATTAGTCAATATTTTTATTTATTGTGTTGTTATTGTCCGTCATTGTTTTTGGCTTTTATTGTATTTATAAGTTATCAATTACTTCCACTCTAGTCATTTTTTTTTCATATCTATTATTTTCTGCTTTTGGGGTTGATATATTTGAATTGAGGGTCTTCCAGAAATGATCTCTCTATCTTTATCAGATAATGATAAAATCTGCTTACATTTTACCCTTTCTAAACCCTACTCATAAGATTTCATTAGATATGTTATCGCAGTAGCAGCAATATTTTTTAGTCATGCACTATAACAAGATGCTATTATAACATCATATTATTATAGATAATGATTACCATACAAAAACTTAACTTTAATAACTAAGAATCTTTGTTATATTAGCTTCTTAATTCATCAAAGATTCTAATTATCCAAATTAAATAAGCCAATTATGATACTAGAAGCATCTTGGAAAACCAAACTCACAAGTATGACCTACGTATGCATATATTTTTAAATTATATCTCACATGACTCCAATTTCTAAAAGACTTGTGCTCCACTAAGATATAAGCAAAACTAAAGGCTCGAAAATGAATGCAATCAAATAAAGGTTGTTCCCACAATATAAAACAAAAGAACATAAAATGTTTGAGAATCTTTGTACGTTCAACAATTATTAGAAGCATTAAAGATAACATATAGAAATAAATTAGGGAACCAATGTAAATTAAGCATCCAAATATTTTTTGTCTTTTTTAATATCCACAAGAACATAAATAATCAACAATATTATTCTTTGTTAAAAAATAAGAGTTGTGGTCGTTTTCGGATAAATAAAATCAGAAGTTTCGAATTTAAATTATATGAATAACTAATTTTTTGGTATGAGGCGATTTTCGTTAAATGTATTGATGATCAGTTAGTTCTTTTATCAAATTTAACAATTAAATATTTATAAATAAATTTATTAATAGCTATCTATGTATCTATACTATAGTAAAACACGAAAATCTTAAGAAAAATAATGATTAAAATTTTTGTCCTTCGTTAAAAGACTCCAAAATATATAAAATTATACTCTAATTATATTTAAGTAATATTTATTTATAAATAACTATTTAATTATTTTCTTAATATTTAATACTTCAAATCAATTAAATTCCTAAAATTACTAGCAAGTACAAATCTTATAGTATCTTGTAGAGTTCCTTTTTTTCCTTTTTTTCCTTTTTCCTTTTAGGTTGTGTTTGTTTAGGGAGGAAAATGTTTTCCCCTCATGTTTGATTGACGAGTGGAATTTTTTTTCAAAAAATATATATTTTTTTTGAAATAGTTATGAAAAGTATTCGTGTAACTTAATCAGTTATTAACTTATCATGCTCTTTTTTAAGTGTATGTTTTATCTAAATAATTTTACGTTATTTTAAGAAATTATATTTAATTAATAATATAACTTGATTATATAAATACTTTTAGACGTACATTGAGATATGACAACTCATAATATTACTGCGGCAAAGTTTTCAACAACTTACTTGAGAATATTCTCAATTTCTCATTATTACTATTTGGAAATGTAACCTCCTCCCCACCCCCCACTCGAACTGTTTGGCCCTTTTTCAAAAATAATAATAATAAAAAAATTATCTCACGTTCAATTTCTACATTGAAATTTGACTATTCTAAAATTATATTGCATAAGGCTTCATCGAAAAAAGTGATCCTTATCAATTTTTTTATTCATATTTAGGACGCAATTTGAGATATCTGACTAAAGAAGAAATTATCTCATTCACTGCATTACATATGACATTTTGTACCTTGCTAAAAAATTGATCCTTTTTTACCAACGACACATTGTCTAACCAAATTCAATTCTCTCTCGATATATTCCTGAAAAAATCCGATTCGGGTAGTATTGAAGGGAAGAGCTGATTAGATAAGATATATTCCTGAAAAAATCCGATTCGGGTGGATTCTTCTGTAACAATTCGTTAAGTCGTTTCGAGCACTAGAATTATTTTTCTTTCTTAGAGAGCCCTTTTCGAAAACTTTCAATGGTAATCTTGAACTATTTGTGTGACTATAATTATTCTAGTGGATTAATAATGTTAGATAATTAACTTATCGGTTGATAAATGAATTTTATTTTAATCCTAAGTCACTTAATCTATATATTAAAAGAAGTAGTGGAATATAACAGTTGGCATCACAACCTATTAGTTTTATAAAGAAAAGAAGAAAGAGGGGAACGAGATAACGCACATTGGTGCGGCGTCACTAAATAATTGTCGTGTTCTAGGTCAGTGAGATTAATGGTTACAATTATATGAGACATCTTAATGTTGTCGGTGTGAGTGATTAACAATGGGATCAATTATATACGATTTTAGTTTAGTGCAAATAGATTTGTGGATATTTAATTGTTTATGGTGATGGAATAGTAAAGTATGGTGCTTGTGTGCAATTGGCAAGAATTGTGGCAGTCCAAGAAATCATTTATTATGGGTGTATAAGCAATTGGCAAGTTAATCTTGCAGGAGATTGTGGTTGGTCAGCAACCAATTTATTGTTGGCGTAATTCATTCCAAAATTTCTTCTATCATTCACAAACTTACGTATATGATTTTTAGTGCAAAGTTCTTTTGGTAATTATCATATTGAGATAGGTAAATTAATGATAGGTGTATGGTGTTATGTGAATATAATTAAATTTATAATATTTGGTGGAATTGAGGTTTAACCCTAAGCTTGACATTTAGGAACTTAACTATAGATTTAGAGGAGTTTTGGGATCTAAGTTAGACACATAGTAATATGAATATTTACGGACTCATATACTTACGAATAATACATATTTAATAGATTGGGAACGTTCAGAAGCTTTACGAAAGGGCAAGGCAAAATCTTGAAGATTTGCGACACGTGATCGGCATTCAAGGTATGTTAAGACTTTTTAGACTTCGCTAAAGGACGTTTTTCTAATTTAAGATTAAAATAAAAAAATAGAGAATGGGTAAGGATGAAAGATAGAGGTCTCGTACCAATGGTGCGACGGGCATTGGTGTGAGTACCGGTGTTATAAAGAAAAAGTTTATTACTATAGATGATGGATTGTAATCCAAGAATACCAAAGCATATGAGCATTAGCTGATGTAGTATAACTTAGTTTCTTTATTTGGTTGTGTTCCTTTATTGAACCCGTATATTTATGATGGTTGAGGTGACTACATGTTGTACCAGTATTTGTTGTATTGTGATGCATTATCATCTCTTATATCATTGACGTTATATTGTGCATATGGATTGACATGAGATTGAGTGTGTGTTAAGATCACTGTTATAATCTAAGTTGGGCACGTGGAGATCGTCTGTGCTGGGGGTGGTTGATTTTATGATAGTGCGTTGAGATCATCCGCACAGACACGTAGAGATCATCTGTGTCGGTATATGAACCTCGCGAGTTCCCCATGGGTCACAAATCCTCGACGTATTTCTGCTAGAGATCGTCCATGTCGGTATATGAACCTTGCGAGTCCCCCATGGGTCACAAACCCTCGACGTATTCCCAAGAGGTATTGTGTATATACGATTTAGAGATGACTTGGCATTTGTGGTATATTATTTCGTGGGGTTGCGTTACATCTCATTATACTCTTCATTCATGTTGATTGTGCTTTATTGGTGTTGGACATCGTGTGATATTTTATTACCTCTATTTTGATAGCACTTGATTATTAAGTATAGGGTGGACTTACAAAATTAGAAGGCGATAATTTTTTATATATATACTCCCGTCACTACTTCTTCGTTGTTGGTCAATGAGACATACTGGGTACATGTGGTTTCGTACTCATACTACACTTGTTGCACTCTTTTTGTGGTGCAGATTCAATTCCAAGTACGAGCGCATCCAATAGAGCTGTTTGAGTCCAAGATTGGATTATCCTGGAGTTATGGTGAGCTGCTTGACTATTCTGCAGTCCGCACCTCCCTCTATCTTATTAGTCATTCTGTTTTTCATATTCAGACAGGACATTTCTTATGTTTAGACTTATCATATTAGTTTCAGACTTGCTTCACAATTTTAAAAGCTCTTGTACTTATGACACCAAATCTTGAGGTGGTACTTTAACTTTCCGCATTTCATACTTATAAGAGACTTATTGTCGAGGATATCCAATTATTACTATCTTCCACTTTATATATTACATTGAATTAGTAACTTATTGGGTTCGCTTACCTACCTGGTTGGGCGCATAGGTGTCAGCATGACTCATATTTTGGGGTCGTGACATGTTCACCCAATTAACAAAGCGATATTAGCGAAATTGTTACATATGAAATTGAGCACAATTTTGCAAAGTAATAGCCCAGCCTTAACTAACTGAGAAAGAATTTATAAATTGATCAAACTTGGTGGACGAATTTTCCATCTCCAAGGAAAAAATGCTTTGATCTCTTGTCAAAAAAGTAAGTAAGAAGGAATTCGAATGATTGATCACTATCTAAATTTTAGAAAATTAAAAGACAAGAACAAAAGACAAAGAAATGAAAAAAATAATAAAATTTATTATCATATGTATTTTTCTCATGTAGGAGATAAATAAGTTAGAAATGAAGAATAATAATAAAATTTATTATCATATGTATTTTTCTCACATAGGAGATGAATAAGTCCATTTATTTAGTTCACTCAATTAATAAGTTGAACTTTCGCGCTTTGTTTTTTAGTTGTCACCAATATGCTGCGCTACTAATTTTTGTAGCCTTTCAAGTATTATGGTGGCCACCATGAGCTCAAGGTATGTTTTTTTTGTAAAAAAAAATTTATATGTATATATCTGTATGTGTGTGTGATATAGATAAAATTTGAAGAGTTGATTAATTTTTTAATGTGACTTTAAAATATATGAAATTGTTAATTGATGTAATTTATAATATTTTATTTATATAATTTTTAATAATATATATTGCTCCATCTATTTCAATTTATGTGGCACTGATAAAATTTTAAAAGTCAATCAATTTTTTTATACATTTAAATGGTTAGTTATTGTGTTTTATGGTACGTTTTACATCATTTTTAAATAATATATGTTACTCACTCTGTCCTAATTTACGTGATATTGATAAACTTTCGGAATTCAATTTAATTTTTATACGTCTTTTAAATTTTTAAGTTGTCAATTATTGTGAATTATAATACTTTTTACCTTTTTTCAAATGTTATATCTTACGGAACTTTTTGTCTCAATTTTTTGTGGTGTTGATAGAATTTTGAAACTTAACAAATATATATATATATATATATATATATATATATATATCTTTTAAGTTGTTAATATAAAAAAACATATTAAAAAAATAAGATGAATAAGTTAAAAAAGAAAGAAGAAAAAATACAAAAATATTCTTAAGTAGAAGCAAACATTTGGAGAGTGTTTTTATAAATACTTAAAATAAATCTATTTCTATTAGTAGAAAGACACTATATGCTTTTATAATCATTAAAATATCAAAATGATTTTCACTTTATGATCTTCACCAATTTATAATTATTTTACATACTAAATTATGTTATTATTATTTGTATTCCTTTGATGTTTTATAATTTATTGGTAATTTTACTTTCACGAGAATATTTTTTCAAAATTTTTAATCTAATTATGTCACAAATTAATTTGTATATAACATAGACAATAGAGGTGGGAAAGGGACCATTGTGTTTTTATTAAGTGGAGAAATTAGAGGACCACATAATCCTGTCCTTTCTTTATCATTTCCTAGGCCAAGTAAATAACAATAATACTAAATCATAGAAAACCTTAAAAAGAAAAAAAAGCCATATAATTGGCCTTTATGAATTTCTCATGTGGCCCACCCCCTTGAATTTGGATTTTTGTTTGAAAAAAATGTAGAAATTTGTGGTGTTAAACTAAAGAGGGTGAACTAAAATAAAAAAAAATATTAGAAAAATAATGTAACTGGGCAAATATGATATGTATTTATATTATATAACTATAGTTTAAAAAAATTACAATTTATAGCTATAGTTAGGATTTTGTTGTTATAGTTAGTTTTTTTGTTGCTATTTCTCTCTCCTCTCTTCCCATCTCTCTGTAATTTCTTGCAAAATATATAATTACATATGTATATCAGCTACATATATACAATTATTTTGATAGATATACATAGTCAATTCGACAGATATACATATACAATTCGCCTCTCTGCACTCTCTGCCCTTTCTCGCTCTCCTCTCTCCTCCCTTTCCCAATCTACCTTTCCAGATATACAAATATATATATATTAGTTACAAATATACAATTATTTGACAGATATATACATACAATTTGACAAATATACATATACAATTTGTCTCGCTCCTCCCTCTCTCGATCTCACTCGCCTCTCTCTTCCCATTCAGGTCACATAGCCGAGGTTATGCTGTGTAATTATGTGAAATATAGCTATTTGACCATATTAAGTTTCAAGCCTGACTATTTATAAAAATTTCTCAATAATATTTAATCTTGTGATGTTAAATATATTATATGAAAAGTTAAACTCAGGAGTTGTCAAAAAAAATGAGAGACAAATCAATTGAAACGGAGAGAATACGTTAGATGACAATAATCTCAATAGAGAATATTGTGTAATTTCTTATGGCTGAAAAGAAGTCTTATAAAAATTGAGTTTTGAAATTACCTTTAAGACATGTAATAATTTGAATCAAATTTATTTTTTCAAGAAAATGCTTTTTGAATTGTGCTTGATCTGAAAGAATTTGTGTTTAATAGTTGCAGTTGTCAATATTAATTTGACATAAACTTGTTGAATTATCCCAATTTAAGTGGATTTAATTGAATTTAAAAGCGTCAACCAATCAGATTTAAGATAAATATAGCATGCACATATAAATTTTGTGGTCCAATGCCTCTTGGCCAGAATAGCCTAATTGGCTAACCACATTCAAAATTATTAAAAATATCAAATGATCGAATTGAATTAAAATTAGGAGGGTTAAATAGATTGAATATAAAAAATAAATGGATAATTACTTAAGCTAAAATGAATTGAACTAAAAATTGAGTTGAATTATGCCTCTTATTTAAACAATAATCAAGATTGGTAAAGCAATCAATATAACTAACTTATATTTAGCCAAAAATTTGGAAGGGGGAAAAAGGTAATATTTAAAATATTGGAATCATTATTTATCAGAAAGAAAACTATATAAATATTATTTTCTAAGTTTTCATTATGAAACTCTATTTAGGTGTAAAGTCTCAAAAGTCAAAAACATGTATCTTTATTACTTCCACTTTGAGACCAATCAATTATTGTATCCGATCATTTTAGTTGTCAGATATATAAAATATAATTATTTTGAATTAATTATTAATTTAAATAATTAAGATTTTTTTAATTATAATTAAGTCATTCTTAAATGTGAAAAATTTCATTACTACAATTTTTAAAATGTATCAGCCATTTTAATAGGGTTATATTAGTTAAATTACACCCTTTATTAAATTCTTCTTAAGTATTGTGTCAAACCCTATCCTAACAACTAAAATGGGACAAGAGGTAATCAAAATTTATATTAGAGTGCAAATGAACAACATAAATATTCACATGTGATTTAATTGTGATTAATGAGAAAAGTTTAGGCATAGAATACATATTATGGATTTATTGAATTAATATAAAAATTACATATAAATAAATAAACTCAAAAATTGATTCTATTTCTTGAGTTGTATTTGATATGTATAATTTCTAGTTTACCCTTTATAAAATAAACTCCAAAATTGATTCTATAAATATAAATTAGAGAAACTAATAGGATGTGGGACAATTAGAGTATGATGCAAATATAAGTGTGGTCAATTGCTCCTATTTCAAGATTTGTTGATTATTTCTATTGGAAGAAGAATATATTTCTTCCTTAATCATGAGAAAGCCAACACTCTTTTTTTGACAATTACTATTAATGAGTGCATTTTGAACATTGTAAGACCTTATTAGAAATAAATTATTACTCTTTTCTTTCCAACCAAAAATATCATCTGTGGTCTATTATGTTTACGTGATTATATCTACTATCTCGTGAGCCACACAGTAATCAGAGGTTCATCCTAACTTTCTTTGGTAAAGAATTATATTATCTTTTATATAGTAAAAATAATTTTTTATGTATACATAATAGATGTCGAACCCCGTTCGATTAGTTCATGTCTCTACTTCTTAAAATTTTGAACCCCCTTAAAAAAAATCTCGAATCTGTTATTGCTCGTGTTGTTATTATGGTTTTTTATATGTATATTGCACAATTTTGCTACTAAGTTATCATGTTTTTCTCCACTATTATTTTTGCTTTTAATTACCATTTTAGTTTGCTTAAGCCTAAGGTCTTTCGAAAATAACTTCTTTAATTTACTTTAAAGTATACACATAATCCTCTTCATATCGAACTTTGTGATATACATAGTCAATTCGACAGATATAAATTACTTTAAAGTATACACATAATCCTCTTCATATCGAACTTTGTGATATTTCATAAAATATGTTATTGTTGTCTCTTCAACCAAAAGAAAAAACTGATTGTATTTGAGTTATGAATTTAAATGCGCCTAATCAACTATACAAATTGAGTTCTAATGAGCAGAATCTGCTTTATCTCTAGAGTAAAATTTTCAGCGCATATCTAAATTAATCAGCTTTAAAATGAGTATCGAAATTAGATAAAAATTATATATATATTGTAAATTTATAAATAAAATTTGTAAATAAAACATATTAAAATATTTTTAAAAAGAAAATACAATAATGAAGAAGTTAATATTGAACATGAACATTTGCTATATTTTGAGGACTTATTATTTCAATTGGAAGAGTATATTCTTGGGACAATAAATCATTCTTAATCATGAGAAAATACAACACTCTTTTTGACAAAAAATTTCCACTTTAAGTGAGGAAAATTACTACTAGTTAGTACATCTTGATCATTAGTCCATTCTAACAATAATTAGTCCTTTTTTTTCCAATCAAAAAAATGATGGTGCTTGAATTATAACTTCAATTATAAATTCCATTATACACACATATGTTATATATATATATATATATGGTTTGAGATGGTTTGAGTTGAAAGTGATGGATGTGATCATGATTTTTTAGTTAAAACTATAAATTATTTATAAAATGAGAAATTAACACTTTTAGTTCGTTAAAATTTTTACAACTTTAATGAATTATTAAGTGGTAAATCATTCAATTTATACTATGTTGTTTCATATTTGATAGTAATATAGTTCGAAAAGTACTCTAAAATTTACATACTTTCTATATAAAGGAACGTTTAATTTAAAATGCACATTTCAGTAAATTAAAAAGTAAATGCTCTCAATCAATTATTTGTAAACACTTATTCGAGATCTCGCGTATTATATTCTATTGTGGAAGACACAATTTTTTATGAAGAATTTACCATGATATCTTTTTTGGATGTAAATTAAAAATAAGTTTGTAAAGTTTCAAAAAGTACTTCTTGGAATAACTGGTAAAGTCGCGCCCTTCTCCCGAACCCTGCGCATAATAGAAACTTTAATACACCGAACTTGGGCTTTTTTATCTTTCTTACTTATTACTTCCTTCGTCTCAAATTAATTGAATTTTTAAAAAAAAATTTCAAGGCTCAAAATAGTTGAATTTTTCAAAGTTCAAGATGAATGTTTGAAACTTTTTTCATATTTGCCCTTTTATTTATTGAACTTTTCCATTTTCTAAGAAATAAATTACACTATATATTTATGATTTTATAAAGGGCAATAGTGAAAAGTATGGTGTAAAATTTATCTCTGAATATTTTTCTTAATATGCGTGCATTACCTCACAAATTCAGTTAACATGGAATAGAGGGAGTATTTATTAAGGATAGTGGTGAAGGCACATAGCAATTAGGGGGTTCATCTGAAACCCCCTTCGGTGAAAAATTATATTATTTTTATATGGTAAAAATAAATTTTTATATATATATAATAAATGTCGAACCCCCTTCAATTAATTTGTGTATCTACTTTTAAACTTTTGAACTCCCTTAATAAAAATTCTAAATCTGCCGCTGATTAAGAAGCTTATAAAAAAATGGACAAGATCCATCAATGGAGGAGTATTATATTATATTATTTTAAAGAATAAATATACAAACCATTTAGTTGTTTTATGCCATTATATCATGACAAGAATAAAAATATATTCTTATATTCGAAAAATAAATTGAGCATTTACATTAATCTAGGATTAAGGGTGGGTGGTAGAGAGATTAGCTTCTAGATTGACATCAAACCAAACACCACCTAATTTGATTAGTCAAAATAGGACATAGTCATGCACAATTAATTAATCTATAATTATTAGTTAATGCAAGAAACATTACTAGCCGAAGGAATTAATTAATATATAATTATATAAAATTAATGTCTCAATTAGTGGACATAAAAAGTCTGACTGTAATATAATTTCAAGTCCGAACTCTTGAAAATTGAAACACTAATAATATTGAAAACACTATTTAAGAAATGAATCTTAAAATAAATAAATCTAAATTTTATCAAGTTTCAAAATATGAATATTAAATATCAATTAAAAGATTAAAAAAATTATTTAGGTGAGGATTCTCCACTTGCAAATAAACCTTTAAGAGACCACTTGGTGCTACAAGATTAGAATCATATTCTCTTAATTTAATTTAATTATTTAATTGATTAAAAAGTCAAAGGCATTTTCTTTCTTCAATTACTTATTCTATGCCTATTTTCTTTTTCATTTGGGATCAAAAGCTTAATGATTTGGCCTTTTTTTTTTTAATATTACGTATATATATAAGAAAACAAATTATTTTTTAGTGGTAGTAGAAATGGTTTTTTAGAAGTAAAAATTTAATTTTTCCTAGAAGCACTTTTATAACCTTTTGTAAATACAAATTATTAATATTGTAATACTTAATATTTAAATATTCAAAATTTTAATATTTAATTCAGATTTGGAACTTTAAAAAAGATAACTAAAGTTCAATTTACTAGAAAAATATACATTTTTAAAGAAAAAATCTCATAAATAATATCCGTTATTTCTATCCAAAGGAAGTTTGCAATGCCACACTCTTCATGAGAAGAAATATATTTTACTTGACAACCATAACATTTTAACGTATATTGTTATAGTGATAACCACATGATCAGGTACAAATAATACAATAGAACCACGTAACAGATATATATCTTAATTAACAACCGTAACGCTTTAACATATATTATTATAGCGTTGTCCACATAATCAAATACAAAAAGTAAAATGAAATCACGCAACTAAACACTCAACTGTTAAAAAATAAAATAAAATCACGTAATTGAAGATTCGACCATTTTATCGTTTGGTGGAAGATGGAAGTTGAGGCCTTAAAGCTTTTAGGACTTGGATTCAATTAACTTTTTGGAAGTAGATTTTACTTGTAGAGGGTATTATATTCAAATCATTCATTAATAATGGTAGGCGTAGCATTGATTAAATTTTGCAACTATAATAATTGAAATTTTGTTATGTAATGGTAAATATAATATGATATTATACTATAGGCTACACATTTAATAAATGCTAACTAGTTGATCATACTCCACACATTCCCCTTGACATCTTTTAAAACTTTCTTTTAGACTTGCATTTCTTGTCATATTTTTCTTATGATTTTATTTTCCCACTTATTTTATTTTTTTAATACAATTTTAAAATCAAATTCCAAAATCTATTACAAATTTGTTTTAGGGCCAAAATAATTTTAAATTTTAAAACTTACTCCAAACTCTTATATTTTATGAAAAGATTCATCCATGTACAACCTCGACTAATTTTTGTTTACTCTTTTTAGTCATCTGATCTCGAAATGTATACTTAACCATAAAATGTGAAAAAATTATATTTAAAAAGCTAGCTATTATTGTTATTATTTTATTTTATTTTACCGATGGATTTTTTTGTAACTAAATGTGATTTGATGAATTGAGCTACTTGTGTTATTAGTAGGTTTTATTAAAATATTGTGTTATAATTTTTAAATAATGTATTATCTAATTTATTATAAAAATGATAATTTTGTGCCAAACCTATAGGTAATGTTGATAGTTTTTGGTATTTATTAGTATAAAATCATATTTTATATGTGAATGTTTTGAAATAAAATATAATTGCAAAAACTTTATGAAAAATATTTTGAAACCTCAATCCAAACTTCATTCGAATCTGTAATACAAAATAAAAAATTGACACGTCATCACATGAGAGAGTCAATAAAATTCATCATATAATTTGTGTATGTATATGTATAGGTGAGAGAGGAATATGAAGAGGTGATATTAGTGGCGGATTTAGAATTTTTATTAAAGGAGTTTAAAATTTTAAGAAGTAGACATACAAACTAATCGAATGAGGTTTGACATCTATTATGTATATAATTATTTTTATTATATAAAAATAGTATAATTTTTTATCAAAAAAGGTTCAAATGAACCCCTAATCACTATGTGGCTCCGTCAATGGACTATATAATAGCCGTAAGAAAATAAATAATTTGAGGTCTTTTTGCAATATAATTTTTTGACTAAAGAGTTCAACTCCTTTGGAGAAATTTTTGTTATCAGTGTGATTTAACCTATAGGTATTTTATCATTATATTATATTATCAATCAAATCATTACATTACTTAATTAAATAGAATTATTTGTAATAGTCAAATGGACTTTAATCTTCTAGAGAAATTTCAATTTAATGGATTTGTATTTTAATATATAGAAAAGGAGTTTATTTTTTCTTTGTCTTTTATTAATGGTACTTATTTGATGATTAGATAAGAGGCAGGCTAAAAAAATTGTCATTTTTTTCATCATCATAAACGGTTCGTTTTAAACTCTCAACTAAGGTTGTGTTTGGTATACACAATTTTTTTTTTTTTATATTTAGTCGATCAAAATAAGTCAATAATTTCTTTCTTCATACATAACATCATTTGTGTTAAAATCAATTGCATGTCATTATGTCAAAAATTATAGCTGATAACAAAAATGTAACTTTATTTCTTAATTAAGTTCATGACACAAGTTTAATAGGCAGGATGTTGACATTATTAAAAAATTCTCTTTCTAACACCTGTTTCATGCAACATGTTACTATTTGAAATCGAATCCATGACTTTACCTCTGATACTGTTTGTTACAATCAAATGTTTGTCATTTCGTTAAAATCTACTTGCGCTACAATTTGGGGGGGAGGGGGGAGGGGGGAGGAGGGGGTTTTTATTGAGGCAAGCCTGTCAATTCTTTTCTTTTGAAAAAACACTCCTTTATTCTATAAGGGAAATAATTTGTCTAACAATGAAAAGTAAATTTCACAAATAACATATTAAGTTCATTATCTTCCGAACCCCACCCTAAATGCTCCTAACCAACACCATCATTCCATCAATGATGAATCAAGATTTTTATACAAAGGAGTTAAAAAATGTTCGAAGTCTACTATGCATTCATAAAAATAATTTTAGTTACGTATAATTTTAATATAATTTAAACCATAATTTTTCAACAAAAAGAATTTAGATCTCTACCTGACTCCACTTCGACATGACCCTTCCTTTCCTGCCTCACCCTACCCCAACCTAACTCAACAATATTTTCTCAAACTAAATACAAATCCTTTTAATATACTATAATTTTGCTTATTTGTCAACTATTAATCAATAAAAAAAATATTCATTTTTCAAAATTTTTTTTCCTTGAATAAGCATTTTTTTCCCAACCAAACACACCCATATGAAACCCACAGTTTTCTCCTTCCTCAAAACAGTGATTCAGTGAATCTGCCAAAAATAATTAATGACCTTTCCCAGTGAGACACGTTGACAGATGCTATTAGTGTTGTTGGTATCCTTTTTTTCCTCTCTCCACCATTAATTTTTCTATTATATCATTTTTTTTAATACCACTAGTATTTGCCATTTGGATGCATCCACAATGGCGGAGTCATATATATTCGAGGGATATTAATACTAGAGTCATATAAAGTTATTGTCATATGATCAAGAGATTATAAATTTAAATTTTGAGAACGGTCTCAAGCAGAAATATAAGAAAACACTGCGTATAATAAATTTTTGTGATTTGACTCTTTTCCGAACCCTGCACATAGCAGGAGTTTTAATGCATTAGACTTGTCCTTTTTTATAGGATATATTAATTTATTTTTAATTTTATGCAATTTTATGTTTTAGTATTTTTAATTAAAAATTTGACTTTCTCATTATATGTATGCATATTTTTTTTTGTTTTTGTTTTTAAGCAATCACTTATTGAGAAAAATATTTGATTTATTAAATTGATATGTATTTGATCTAAAGTTGGATAAATTATGACCCTTTATTTGATTTAAAACAAATTATGATCCTTTTTTAAAAAAATAAATGAGAAAAAAAAAAGAAAGAGATAATCAAGGATATTATAATTTTGAAGTATTATTATGCAAGGATTGTTAATTTAATATTAGAATTTCATGTTGTATTCATTAATAAAAAATTAACATTAGATATTTGGAGTAAGATATCAATATATTTGGTTATTCATTTTATAATATTCTGTTTTGATGGTTATTTGAATTTTATTGTGTTTTTAAGTTCATTATAAAGTATTCACAAAAAGTTCACTTTATGGTAATGATGATTTGATTTAATTGTGATATTACCTTTTTCTTTTTTTGTTCTCGTTCTCTTTGTTTATTAATTTTATGTAATAATCTAATATCTAATTTTATTTACTACCTATTTCTTTTGTAGGATTGTCTTTCAAATCTTGATATGTAATATCATGTAACATGAAAAACAATATTATTTATTCAAATTTTGTATTGATTAAGACAACATAATATAATATAATATAATACGATGCACTATGAAATAACACCTAACTACTAATCAATTGAAATGTCCAAACAAGCAACACAATACTATTACCTTGTACTCTACTTTCTTAATTCGTGGGCTCGTCCTTCAAATTATTAGTTTGTGATGCTATGCAATGAGAAAAATATTAAAAATAAAAATAAATTAAATTAATTTGATATTTTAGAATAAAAATTTAAATGTTCAAAAATTATAAGAAAAATATCATTTATTGTAATTTTTCTCATATCTATATGATGAAAAATATTTTAAAATATTATTCAAAATTTATATAGTTTGATCCTAAAAATAGAAATTATGACAACTAAAAAGACACGAAGAAAATAACATAAAATATTTTATTTATATCATAAAATATTTTTCTTAGAGGGTATATCATACCCCTATAATTCACTTGATAGATATGATATATCAAGAAGTACTATACTCGTCATTCTTTTTTAGTTGTTAGACATACTATAAATAATTGTTCAAAATAGCTGTCAATTTAAACAAACAAGATAGAATCAAATTTTTAAAAACTTTATTCTTAACATTAATTATTTTAAAATTAAAAGCTACATAAGAAACAAAAATTCAAGAATCAATGAAAAATACATCAAATTATACTATATTCTTAATCAATTTTTTAAAAAATTATGTAAAATTTTATTATGATAATTGAAAAGAAACCAAAAAGTCTATTTGTAATATTATTTTTGATAGTGGGAGTTTTACTATAATTGATATCTACAAAATAAATATGGAACACAAAATTTGGGAACAACAAACTATGAGTAAAGTTATAATCATATTAATCTATATTCTTGTGTTCAATATTTTTAACTTTTTATTGTCCCCATCATATAGTTTCATTTATATATTTATGAGAATAAAATATATAAAAATTTCTAGTACATTTCTTAGAAAAATTTGAGATTTGGACCACTCTCTCAATTAGGGTCTCTCTAACCAATCTTCTTCATACAAAAATATTGTTATACTCTCGCCGTCCGATCTTCTTTCTCTCTCTAAATCTCTCCGTTGAATCTCTTTCTTCCTTCTCCTTCTCTTCCATTATCAGTCTTCCAAGTTGTTCAGCTTCATCGTAATGGCGATGGCGATTTGTTGTTAGTATTTTGACGTGTTTTGTTTGGATTCGGGTTGTGATGGAGGAGCGAAACTCAACTCGATTGAGTAGCTCAACGAACGATACAGTATGGGAGTGTGTGATTCCGTACATACAGGAATCGCGTGACAGAGACGCTGTGTCGTTGGTATGTAAGAGGTGGTGGGAGATCGATGCGATTACTCGGAAGCATATAACTATGGCGTTGTGTTATACAGCGAAGCCAGAGCAGCTATCGAGAAGGTTTCCACATCTTGAATCGGTTAAACTGAAAGGGAAACCAAGAGCTGCTATGTTTAATTTGATACCGGAAGATTGGGGAGGATATGTTACACCTTGGGTTGTGGAAATCAGTAAGTCGTTTAGTAGATTGAAAGCGCTTCATTTTCGTAGAATGATTGTTAGAGATTCGGATCTCGAATTGCTTGCGAATCGTCGGGGGAAAGTTCTTCAGGTTTTGAAGCTGGATAAGTGCTCTGGATTTTCTACTGATGGTCTTCTGCATATTTCTCGTTCCTGCAGGTATAAATTTTGTTTAAGCTGAGCTGTTTACAATTTTCGATTTTTTGAGTTTCACTTTATTTAACTTATTGTGTATGAAAATTTCTTCAATTAAAATCCCGAAGGGATGATTCGTTGTTTGAGGTGCACGAGAGATTCCAGGTCTGAGTTCTCGTTAAAACACTAGAGGTTTATCTACAACTTGTACTGACGGGATCAATTTTTAGTTTTTTTCACTACTGAATTCATTGCACTTCTAAAATTATGTCCCTGCTCAGTATAAGCTTATCTGCTCTATACGTGGCATAAGTTGATTTAAACACTAATATTATTTTTTTGAGACGCGTCTTGAATTTCATTTCTCCTTTTTCTAGTTTCTTTTCCTTGCAACTTATTGCCTCTACTACTTGAAAAAGGTGTTATGTTTTCTGAGAGTTCATTAGTATAGAATGCTCTGCTCCTGTGTTTTAAAAATCTGTGTTGTCATGTTTGCTCTTACCTATTGTAGTTTTGAATCGTGGCGGTTTGAGTTGTCCAGGCTATTGGTAATTCTAGTCAACTTTCTTTTCATTCTGTATTGTTCAATTTTGGATTGCTCTGGCTCTAAGCCTCTAAGTGAAGTGACATAGTTAGTGAAGATTCATACAACTGTCCCAAACTGGTTTGGGTTTTAGACATCGTTGTTGCTTTTTGTGTTCCTTTTTGGAAGTGAACTTCTCTGCAAGAGTCAAAGATTAGGAGAAGATAAAAAATGGAAAATAGAAGAAGCTTCATTTTGCTTTCTTTAGGATTGCATATTGCCAGTGGAAAACATATGGAGTTTGAATTGGTTCAATATGTGTAACCGTTCAATGAATAAGGTATACAACTTGCTTGCCATATGCGTGTAATGCTGCAACTGAACATTAGATGTGGGTATGGACTATTTGTCTCCTGATATGACCTTGGACAATCCCCTCCACATTAGCTAGCTTTTGCAATTGAGGTAGGCTCAAGATTCTTTTTGCATGATACCTGAGCCTCTCATCCTTATTCTTGGTTTATCCTATATTATGCCCACAATTTATGATGTCCGTATTAGAGTAGAAGGTTAGTAGAGATAGAATGTTGTTTTGCCTTGTGACGTACATGGGACTAGTCGTGTCATCGTAGTTGTGCTGCCATTGTTTTTTGATTTTCACATTACTTTGCTACTGATATTGTTTTTATCTTGTAGAATTCACACTGCTCTTCGTCTTAGCCGCTATGTTATATCTATTGTTTTTTCTTCTTTTTTCTTCTGGGGGTATGTTGTTGTAGTACTTGTCTCTGATACATTTGAGCTAGGACCTTGAAACAACCTTTCTATCTTCATGAGATAGTGGCAAAGTTTGAGTACACTCTATCGCCTCCGACTCCATTTTGGAATTTCATTGGGTATATTGTTGTTATTGTTGTAATATATGATGTCCATGCTCCACTTGTTCAGTCCCTAGCAAGTGGTGGGGGTAGATTACTACATCTGTTTGAGGTTATGGGTTGTTGTCGCCATGTATGACCTCAGACAATTCTCCCCTCATGAGCAAGTATTTGGATGAGCTAGGCCTAAAATTCTTTTAACATAATATTTACTGTTGGTTGCACATTATATAATTAAGATAGTTGGCACAACTTGGGTGATTCTGATAATTTTATGAGCTATAGCATAACTTGTGTCAATAGTTTTTCTTCTTGATATTCTTGAGTACTGAAGGTTTTTCAATCTGTAACTATATTGATTGAGGCAATATATGGATTTTGGAAATTGGAAAATGTTAGGAGACTCAGAATTGATGGGCATCATCTTCCTCCTTTTAGTGGCAAGTATTTTCCTTGGAGAAACATTTTCTACAATTTAATAACCCAATGAGAATGTTTCCACACTGAATGTTGTTTTGGAGTGGAGATGAAGTGCTAGATATATTGAGACTAAAGGTACAATTACTATCAGGGGCTGATCTACGTGGGTAGTACTTAGTAGGGGGTTCACTCAGAAAATTACATTGTATATATAATGTTAATCTGAATGTTATGGTTATATAATAATTAAATGAACTCCCTGAGCTCACTTGGAAATTGTAGCTCAATGGTTCATGGTGTTCAACTTCTTGTTGAAGTTGCGGGTTCAATCTCCCCTTACATCATATTTTGTTGCTTTTTTAAGAGTTCTTTTTCTTTCTCTCTCCTTTTTTCATTTTTAATGAGCATTGTCTTTGTTTGTCTTTTCTCACTTTCTTTTTCATTTTTAATGAGCATGAGCTTTGTCCTTTTTCATTCCCTCTTTGATAAGCAATTAGGCGTAAAGTTTTCAAAATGTAGTTTTGTGTATTTTTTAAAATTAATCCATTTGTATGTTTTTATTATTTAATTTATCTCTTTCAATTTATATGGCATCATTTTGATTTTAAAAATTCAAACAATTTCATTTTGATTGTAAATTCAAGCATGGCATTTTTATGTTTTTTAAATAAAATTTACACAATTAACTATATAAAAAGTACTATAAGCAACAATAATTGATAATTTAGAAATATTGTAATATATATGGAAAATTACAATAAAAATAAGAACTTATTTGAATCTTCAAATC
>DF357797.1:111855-136378 GCA_000787875.1 Solanum virginianum
ATCGATTTACTGTTATTGTTATTGTTGTTTTCGTTGTTTGTGAGATGGATCGTGGTGATGTCATGGATGCTAGGTCTCTTCCTTTCTTTTTCCTTTGAAAGTTGTCTTAAGTAGTACTTCTGAGCATGACTAGCCACTTGTGTTGGAGTTTTAGAGATCACAAAATTCCTCGATATGTTTCTCCAGTCTCCTTTACCATACTTCTCTAGTCCCATTAGAAATCGCCTATAACACAACGATAGTATCAGTGTTAACATGAAAGAACCAAACAATAAGAGCAAGCCAGAGGACAAATTGAAATGGTGTATGCTTGATCACCTACGTTGCTCGGATTTTTTTTAAAAATGTCAACATCTACAACATATTTAAAGAATCCGAGCAACATAGCAAGTAAGTTTACTTGAATGAACCTGTGCTCTTCCTCTGTCCATGGTACGCCTTTCTTTCTTTCGTGATCATAAGACTTGCCTCTCTTACTAAACGTTTGAATCTTGCGATGATCAACATATTCCAAAGCAAAAGAAGACGCGAAATGCCTCGGATTTGGGACCAATCCAGCTTCAATATCAGTAACATCAGCAACTAATTCTTTGTACTGTAACATCACATCAAGAACTGATTTCCCTGGGATAATTTCTGCTACTTTAGACCATCGATTTGGTGTCATCTCGTCGTATATTGCAAGAGCACTTTCAAATTTCTTGTTCTCTTCTTTAGTCCATTCTGTAGTAGTACTCTTTCTCATCCAATTTAAATTTGGTACAAAAGAAGTTGGATATAAAGTTTCCATATCCACAACTCTTAAAAGTCTCAGCAGACAAATCAAGAATCCTCAATTTTCTTGAAACTTAAAAAACTACAATCATCCTGTCAATTTTACAATGATTAATGTCCAAGATTAGGATCATAATCTTGGAAAAAATAGCAAAAAAAAAAGGAATTAAATTTAGTAATTTACAACTTAAGCATAACTTAAAGGATCCCCTACAAAGTAGAGTTTTGTTTCTTTAAACAGAATCGAACCCTCACCAACAAGGTGAAAATTCAAATAGTCAACCAACTGAGCTACTTACTAACAAAACAACAATAACAACAACATACTAAGTAGAATCCCACAAGTAGGGTCTGAGGAGGGTAAAATCTACGCACACCTTATCGCTATCTCATAGAGATAGAGAGGCTGTTTCTGAGAAACAACTGAGCTATGTACTAAGATCCTAATAAAAGAAGTACTTGGTTCTTGATCATTATTTACTTACTCGGTGTATAGGAACATTCTCAGTCAGAAATTCTTAGTAAAAAATTACTTTGTTCTTGATAGTTATTTACTTACTCGGTGTATAGGAACATACTCAGGATCCCAATCATATTCAGGTAGCTAACCAACTAAGCTATTAAGATCTCGATAGTTATTTACTTACTCGGTGTATAGAAACATACCTTGGATAAAAAACATTTTCAGTTAGCCAACTAACTGAACTATTATAATCCCTAGTAAATGATTACTTCATTCTAGATAGTTATTTACTTACTCGATGAATAGGAACATACTCCGAATCAGAATCATCGGGAGTACTTCTTGATCACTTCTATTAACCTAAAAGCATCAAGAGAATAGGAAAAGATTGAAAATTAAGTTCAAATAACACAGATCATAAAAAGGTTCAAATATTGTTCGCAAATCTTACCTCTAACTTGACAAATAGAAAAACTATTTCCGATAAATCCTCCACGACTCATCAAGGTAAGAGATGTAGATGAGTGAATGATACTAGAAACACAAACTTAAAATCATGAAAAGAAAGTTCTATCTGTTTAATTTTGCTATCTTTCTAGATGTATAGGGAGAATATTTTAGGATGAGGAGATAGGGTGGTTATTATATATTATATATATAAAAAAGAGACATTAGGTGATGCTGAGTCTTTCTAGATGTATAGGGAGAATATTTTAGGATGAGGAGATAGGGTGGTTATTATATATTATATATATAAAAAAGAGACATTAGGTGATGCTGAGTTGTCAATTTCTGAGTGGTTAGAATTTATTTTATTTAATACTTTGTTACATGTTTGTGTGCAATTATTCTATTTGTTGGTCTTTAAGGATTAGTGTGATTGCTACTAAGTAAGTTTTAAAAATAATAATCACTTTTTTTTTTTAAATTTGTCATTTATGTTCAGTGTTCATATTAAAATTCAAATTTTATTTGAAGTTACATAATTCCTAGTAAATTTATCATTTATATTCAGTGTTCATATTAAAATTCAAATTTTATTTGAAGTTACATAATCCCTAGTAAATTTTATTTGAAGCTGTCATATTCTTAATTAATTTTTTTCTATTTTTTAAAAAAATCAAACCTTAAAATAAAATGAAAGAATTCCAACCATCTTTCACATCGGATGTTGATAATCATTATCACTTTGTATGTTAGTGAAAAGCTTTACATAAACAATTATTTTTTTTCTTTATTGGGTTTGTAGAGGGTGGGGTTGGGGGTTGGGGGGACATTTCTTTTATGGCTAGTAGAAAAAGTTCTTATCTTTAAAGGTATCGCCAATTGGAGAAATAACGAATAACTAAGTTTTATGCATAATAGAATATAATTTTAGATTTTAAGAGGTTATCATACAGATGTATTAAATATATATATATATATATATATATATATTAGAGTAAATAGTGGTTAAGAAATAATTTAGCATAATTAATTTCATCATTATGAATCTCAATATTATTAATACACTATATTCTTTGATCCATTTTATTTGACGCACTTTTCTTTTTACTTCATCCTAAAAAGAATGTAATCTTATTGTAATTAAAATTAATTTAACTTTAAAATTTTTCTTTTAGTCTCAATGAAATGAATCTCAGCCACACAAATATTTAAGAATTGTTTTAGACCACAAATTTCAAAAATCTTTTTTTCTTTAAATATCGTGTCAAATAAAAAATATCACACAAAATAAAACGAAAAAAAGTGTTAATCCACAAAAAGAAGATATTTAACATGTAAAGACTCCCATTATGTAGACAATACTTTTAATCTAGACCATCAAATTAAGAAAAAGGAAGTACACTATTTTTCCTACAAAAGAAGGGGATGTCTTTGATTGTTAAAACTTTATGATGCAAGTACTATTTCAATGAAAAAGTTCCATGTTTTATGCATCCCTATTTAATAATTAATTATCCTGTCCTTCTATTTTTATTTTTTCAGTATATTAAAAATAAAATTTTATTTTTACTAGTTTAATTTTAAAAAAATAAGAGATAATTTATTATTTTATCATTATTATTAATTATTGGATTGGAGACTTCAAGGAATTGTTAGTGACTAACACAACTCTTCAAGTATGTTTGATATATTACGAATTTAGATGATTTATAATAACTAAAACTGACACAGTAAAATTGTCATTTTATTTGTTTTTCTTTAAGGAGTGTGCCAAATTAAATGTGGACGAGTAAAATAGACAGAGGGAGTGTTATATTTGAGATTTGACTAACTACTTTATTATCGAGCAATTTTGATATCAATGTTTTATATAAATTTTACATGCTCCAGAAATGTTTGTATGCCTGTGAGTATTCTCCCGAATCTTAAATATTGTGCTCTAAGGACAGAATTAGAAGTTCGGATACACAGATTCAATTAATCAAACTTTTGTGTTAGCAACGTATTTATATTAAGAAATTTATTATTAAATATGTACTAAACTAAATTTAGAATTCAACTAAAATTAAGAATTTATAAAGTTAAAATCCTGGCTCCATGGAAATTATGGGGGATATAACTGGATCCTAAATTTAATTTTCATGGTCTTTCTACTAAATTAATTTTAGTTTAAAGAACAAAAATGACAATTGAAGCGCTTGTAGCTCAGTGGATAGAGCGTCTGTTTCCTAAGCAGAAAGTCGTAGGTTCGACCCCTACCTGGTGCGATTATTTTAAATTTATTTTTCTGGTCTATGGTCGTAACCTAGTCTATGAGTCAAAATTATGAACTTATAGGTCATGCGGAAACAATTTTATTCCACGGGTCATAACCATGAACTTATAGGTCAGGAGACAACTTGGTCACATGCAAGCATAACCAGACAAGTTGTAATACATAAATTTTGCCTTACATAATACTACACATTATTTGTCTGAAACAATAACAGAAAAAATGTTCCATTTCCCATTTCTTAACAAGACCTTGTGATCTTAACCTATCTCCACAGCAATGCTCTAGAAAGAAAGCGCGGAAAAAAAGGGCAGGGCTGGTGCACGCAATGCTTAAGCAGCAGCACCAACTGGTGCACCAGCCTTAAGCCTGGATGATCCGTAGAGTGTTTCTTCAAATCGGATGATCTCATTCTTGGAACCATAAGCAACTTGAGTCCTGTCATCAAGATTAACGATCACCTTATCAAGGACGGATTGTTTCCCATCGCTGCTGTAACCTCCAGCTTTTTCGATCAAGAATCCTAATGGTGCCACTTCAAAGAGTAATCTCAGTTTCGCTTTGGCTGTTGGAGATGTCACATTTGTGAAAATACCTTTCTCCTTTACAATGATCTGTCAAAATTCGAGAATGTAAGTACTACTCTGAGTCACATATAAGTAGACGTGTAAAACGAGACAAGAGATGGCAAGTACCTGGTTTACATCAGGCACCATTCCTCCAGTGTATCTCAATGTGTATTTCTCCTTGACATAGTAATCGATCAGCTATCATCAAGCATCATGAATCAGAACGCGGAAATATCAGCAATTGAATGGAAAAAACGAGAGATGATAGTAAACCTTGGCGTAATCAGGATTGTCAAATGTGGCTCTCAAATTTCCAGGGGAAAACATTTTCCCTTCTCCGATTTCTGTTGTATCCTTAACATGTTGCCATTTTCCTACGAAACAAAAAATGAAACATCGGCATTAAGACAACTCATTAGCTTCAAATCCTATAAAAAAAAGTCTCATATCGCGCATCCAAAGGGGTTATAAAGATTTTGATCACTTCATTCGTTGCCTTAACGTCTATAGATTTAATGTTATCGGATTCATATTGCTCATTTAGTCGACTATATACGTGTTCAAACCTTCATCAAGGAGGAGGAATTCATGGGTGCCAGGAACATCTTTAAGAGCAAGAACATATGTAGTTCGCGGTCCAAATATCCCCATGGCTGCTGCAACTTGATCTCTTCCTGTGATCCCGGTTAACTTATCCCCAGGCCATACACCAAAGATGGTTCCAACTGTGAAGTTCGTGTCCACGATACTCGAACCATCAAGTGGATCAAAAGCAACACTAAATCCTCCTGTTTGACACAAATACAAGTTAAAGTCAAGAAATTGTATTTCGAAATTGAAATTGTGTTGTCATCAAAAACATCTAGTGTATAACCAAACAAGTCTTAAGTTGTTCCAAATTATATAATCTGCTAACCTTCAGCAGGGCCCCCCATGTCTTGGAGCTCAGGAACTTCCTCAGAACAAGCATATTTGCAAAAGTGTGAATATGTCAAGGCCTAAACATCAACAATCAAAAGAACAAATTTTGTCAAACTTGGATAAGATTTACTCTCTCGCTTTCGATTTATTGATACTGAGTTTAAGAAAGTAAAGAGGACTAAACACACATTGAATATACTAAAGTGTCCTTTAATAACGCGGTCTTTAAACATGACATAACAACAACAACAACATATGAGTGAAATCCCACTAGTGGTGTCTAGGGAGGGCAGAATGTACGCAAACCTTACCACTATTTCATGGAGATAGAGAGGTTATTTCCGGAAGATCCTTGACTCAAAAATATCAGCCCAAAAGTAGGAAAATACTAGATATAGAAGAACGTGTACTCATGCATTTCTTTTTAAAATTCTATAGTTTAAAATTTCTGGCTTCGCGGCTGTATAATGTATACCTCAAAGAGAAGCTTATCGGCGAGCATATCGACAGCAAGCTGTTCATCACCAAAAGAATTGACACAAGCAGTTCCTCCACAAGAAGCTGTTCTGACTTTGAAGGCTATTGTTCTTAGTGCCTCTCCCATACACATCATTAACCTGATTAACCCCTTATCTGAGGTTGATTTTGAAAGAAATTCTTCCTATAATAAATAGATCAATTTCACTAGTCATTTTCATCAATGTCTTCCATAAACAAATTAAATTACATTAATCAACAAAAATGATCAAACTTACCAAGCTATCACCAATCTCACATTTTGTCACAAGGGTTGAACTTTTTGTCCTAGACATCTTATGTGATGATCTAGGCGCCACACGCAATGATTCCCCGAATAATGAGCTTGATTTCAGACTCTGAAAGAATTTCATGTCACACTTAAGTCAGTAGCGGAATCAGGATTTTGCATATTAGAAAAGAAAGCTTACTAGGTACTCCCTCCATTCACTTCAAACTATATGAACTTTGACGAATATTTTTAAATGTATTTTTTCATCATATTAATATGAGAAGGATTGTGACTTATAACATTTTTCGTATAGTTTTCAACCATCTAAATTTTAGATTTAAAATATTAAATTTAACTATTTCAATTTAGTTTTGAAGTTAAGTCAAGTTGACCTCGAAAAACATAACATTGACAAGTAAAAGTAAACGTAGAGAGTGCTAAACAAATAACTTGATTTTTAAACACAAATAACAAGGTCTAGGCCAAAACTATTGCATTCTGCCGAATCCATAAACAAACAGAGTTGTAACTCCGCCCTTGCTTATAGCTTGTCTATCTTTGTTTAGAAGTACAACTTTATCATATCCAGGATTGTTTGTTTATTAACCAACAACAACAACAATAACATATTCAGTGAAATTTCACAAGTGAGGTCCGGAAACTCATAGAGATAGAAAAATAGTTTTATTAAAAAAAGAACAATTTATCATAATTTCCTAAAGTTATTTAATAAGTATTGGAAATAATTAAGAAATACCCTTGAGGTGATTGAAGAGGAAATGGATTTTGAAGTTGCAAGTGAAGTTGAATATTGTTGAGAAGAAACATTTGGAAGAAGAGTAGTTGCTCTTGCACAACATGTAACACTAGTCTCCATTTTTGTGTGTTAAAATCAAGAATTATGATAGTGGAGAGGGGAAAATATCATACAATCAAGAAATAAAAAGATAGAAGATATGAAAGAACTTTATTTTATTTTTTATCTCAAAAGTTGTTGCTATAGTTGAGTTAGTTTTAGCCTCTAATTTTTTTTATTTTTTGGGGGGGTGGGTTGAAGATAAGTAGTTAATGAGATGTTGCCACGTGGAGGCTGCTGCAACTTGATCTCTTCCTGTGATCCCGGTTAACTTATCCCCAGGCCATACACCAAAGATGGTTCCAACTGTGAAGTTCGTGTCCACGATACTCGAACCATCAAGTGGATCAAAAGCAACACTAAATCCTGAGATTAATGACCATCACTCATATTTTTGTGACTCAAAATATCTTTGTTGTTACTAAAGAGATATGGTTTCTAGTAGGTAATGAACCTCTTCATTTTGTTTTCTATTTTGCAACTTGACTATCATGCTTTTTTTCTTTTTCTTTCGAAAATCGCAATATTTCGATCAGCTTTCACATATATCATCAGAGCTAACAAGCTAGTATAATCAAATTTTTATATAATAATATATTTGTTCAGGATAATTTTTTATTGAGATAATCAAATATTATTATAAATAATAGATAATATAACATGATATGAAAATTCGAATTCAAAGAAATATTTAATGGTTATAGCCAAATAATTTTATATAAAGAGGACAGACTACTATGGAGATGTTTGAATATATATATATATATATATATATATGTATGTATGTATGTATGTATGTATGTATGTATATGTATGTATATGTATTTATCGCTGTAATCACTTACACCATGTTTGGATGGTTATTATGTATCATATTATACTGTACTGTGTTATTATTTTATTTTGATGAATGTAATGTTTTGATCAAATTCTCTCAGTTGATTTATGATTGTGGATCATATAATCTCCATCTAATAATTTTGATATTTGATATATAATTAATAAATATATCATGATGCATAAAAGATGGATTCTCTAAGATAGATTGAAATATATGTTAGATTGTCGGGGAGATAACAAGAAACTAAGAGTTGAAATACTCTTATTGAATGCCCTGAAGGACAAAGTCTATGACACACATGAAACATGTAAGTAATCTCAAATAAGATAACTCTTGAAAAGGAGCAAATGATCCAAAATGGTTATAATAAAGAGATAATTTGCTCATGAAGAGTTTATGACATAACACTTCATGAAACCTCATGAGAAGGTTAGCCACATAATTTCATATATCCTTAATTTAAAGAATAAATATTAAAAAAAAAAAAAAAAGAGTCCAACCTAGAGCTAATAAAAAATAAAATTATCAAATAATGAGAAATGACATTTTAGATAGCCCTATTTTGCTTTGGTAGCACCAATTTATTTTTATTTTTGGGATCAATTACCCATCTTCAATTTTCTTACTTGGTTAATATATGCCCCATATCTCTCTCTTCTCTATCTTCTTTATTCTCTTTTCAAGACATGATAGATATACAAAACATATTCCAATGGATACTAAAAGGGGATATATATATATATTCAAAATAAAAGGTATTATAAAAAATCTAACATGAGTTTTCACTTTTTAAAATATAGAACTATAATTTTTTTTTTGTAGGAATTTTCACATATAACCACTCAAAAATACTTTAATTATGCTTCATACTCACAATTTAAGTAATTAAATTTCGTTACTATAGTTATAGCAGTATTTGTATATTTTGGTATACAATTCGCGTACTGTTTGTATAATTCATTATACAATTCACAGTTTTTATATAGCGTTTGTATAATTTGCTATAAAATTTGTAATTTTTGTATAGCTCGTATATTTCGTTATACGATTCACACACAACATTTATATAATTCTCTATACAATTCGCAGTGTTTGAATATTTCACTATACAATTCACGCAGTGTTTGTATAATTCACTATACAATTCGCAATTTTTGTATAGTGTTTGTATATATTCGATGTACAATTCGCGCATAACGTTTGTATAATTCGCTATACAATTCATTGTGTTTATATTTCTGGTACAGTTCTCTGTACAAACTCAAACATAATTATATAAAAATATTAATCACAAGCTATAATTATTTTAAATTATAGTTATGCTAGCTAATTAACTTATATATATTTGCTAATAGGTAAAAACTAAAATTTTATTTTTTGATTGTGAATATTGGACCAAGAGGATTTGATCAGAGTGGTCCAATGGGCTTGGAGCAGTTAAGAAAGATTTCATAACTAAAAGGCCCAAAAGTGTACTGAAATTCTTTGTGTAATTAGAGCCTTAGAGGTCTGACTTTTCAATGCAAATTTAAATTTAGTTGAACTCTAATGTAGATATCAAAGGAAAAATAAAAAAAGATATCCATCTCCATGAATGAGTAAGAACACAACTTCAAAGGTAGATATCGTTTTTTCGAAGTTTATTTGTCACAAAATAGAAATTTAAGATTATTATAATTTTTGTATATATTAGTCATGAATTTTTCGAAATATGTGTGACCGACTTTATTTGAGCCTGAATTTTGTTGGTCCCATGGTGATGACCTATTAAATAATATTCATTATTTTTGAAAGGCAAATGTCCCTTTTTGGAGTTTATCTTCCATAAAACAAGATTTTAATATTATATCAATTTTCGTGTGCATTTATCCATGATTATTTTGTAATGCGTATGATTGACTCTATTTGAACTCAAATTTTGTGAGTTCATGGGTAATAACCTATTTCATTGTTTTTGAAAGCTAAATGTCCTTTTTTTGGAGTTTATGTGTCAGAAACTGAAATTCAGGGTTATCTAAATTTTTTACGTATTAGTCCATGAATATTTTGAAATATGTGTGATTGACTCTGTTTGAGCTCAAATTTTGTGGACCCATTGATGAATACCTATTAAAGTTTTTCACTGTTTTAGAAAGGTCAACATTGCTTTTTTGGAATTTATATGTCGCGATACAAGAATTTAAGATTTTCTTCTTCTTTTTCTTTTTCTTCTTTTTACGTGGGTATTAGTTCATAAATTATCCTAGAGCTCATATGAGTCAAATTGATGGCAACCTATTAGATGATACTTCTTATTTCCAAAAGGAGACATCACTTTTTTGAAAATTTATGTTTAATGAAACAAGAAATTTAAGATTATACTTTTTTAAAAGTTTACATTTATCGAAACAAGAAATTTAAGATTATCTTCATTTTAATCGTGTATGGGCTGAATACATAATATGCTAACTCTTTAAATTAATTGAGCTTTAAATGCATCATTTAAAAATAATTTTTTCTCAATTCCACATTATTTTTGTTGAAATTACATATAAATAAACATAACATTTAAAATAAAATTGAATTTGTTTGTATTAAAATAATGTTTTGGATTTTTTTGGACTAAAAAATAAATGTTTCTTTACTAATTTCGATGATAACTAAGACTCTGAAAGAAAAATAAGCGCGGGGTAAGACGAGTGAAAATAACTTTTATGATTCTTATTCATTTCATCCGTTATATGGATAAGATTATGAACATTAACTGAGTTAATTTGAAACATGTGTAAGTCAAATTAGTTTATTATCAATAATATGATTTAAATTTCTTGTATCCAAAACAAAAATTCAAAATCTCTATTTATCAATAAACGAGTCCTCAAAAAAATTAATAATAAAAGAGTCCTGTCAAAATTGATGTTATATATGTGTGTGATGAAAAAATATATTTTAAAATATTGATCAAAATTCTTATAACTTGAATTTTGAAAAATAATTGTACAAATAAAAACGAACCTATAGAGTACCATATATGTTTCTTTCTTTGAAATTAATCCTCCAACTGCTTATTAAAAATGATTAACACCATTAACAATAGTCTTAATTTACCTTCTATCACACGTTAAAATGATTAACGTCATTAATTCATATATTCCATAAATACTTTAAAATACAAAAACTAATACGACTAATTCATCTTTTTAAATCTAAATAAGGAAAAAAAACCATAATTTATGTCGAACCGGCCATTGACAAATTCCAACATCATTATTATTAGTCATCAATTTTGCAACCAATAAACTTTGCATTAATTGGTACTACTCTCTTCACCCTAAAATAGTTTCCACTCCATCTCATATTAATTATCAAAATTATTAAAAATAGTTATCTCAATTTAATTATCATTCTACAAATTAAAACTAAAATTAATTATTTTAATTTTATTTTACTAGTATAGAAATGAGTGAATGTCGCGTATTAGGGTAAAAGGTTAGACGGCTAGTAGGGATAGGATGATGTTTAACCTTGTGATTTAGTAGGTTAATAGAAGTAGTCGTATCCTTTTATATTGTGTTGTTATTGTTTATATTCATTTGTTACTTTTATTGTCTTTTCTAATTATCATTTGCTTTCTATTCTAATCATTTGGTTTCATATCTAGTACTTTCTGCTTTTGGGATGTTATTTTTGAGATGAAGGTCTTTCGAAAATAATCTCTCTATCTCTATGAGATAGTGGTAAGGTCTGTGATCCCACTTATGAAATTTTAATAGGTATGTTATTATTGTTATCGTTTATTTTACTATTATTATTAACATAAAATTAGCTTTAGTCTTGTGCTTAAAATAAAGTGTAATTTCTTGAAGAAAGATAAAGGATAAAATAATTAAAATAAATATTTTTATTCATAATATTTTAAGAGATATACCAAAAGAGAATGATAATTAATTAAAGAAAAGGAGAAAATATATTTTTATTTTTAAAAAGTCAATAACTACTTTTCAAAATTAAACTTGATTTAATATTTTAAAAAATTATATGAAAAATATCATTTTTTTCATTTATCCAAAAGGATCTAGAGGTAGTTTTTGGTCCACAAAAGCTACATCATGCCTTATTTTCGAGTGACTTCCTTTGAATAGAATGTTCAAAGTCAATATTTCTCATCTACTTCTTATTCAACCAATAGGAATTATTTGTGGATTTATTGAAATAATTCAAAACTTCAAAATCTTGGACCACTTTTTTAGCTTTTGTAGATTACTACTATCTACTCTATTTAGTCCATCACCTACTGGGATAGAAAATTGTGGACACAAATTAGGAATCAAAAGCCATTTGATATTTTTTGTTTGGCGATATACGAGTTGTAATGGTCCTTTTTTTTAATATTATATAATCTGTATCTGAATCATTGCTTGAAAAGGTTAGAATTTAATATCTGTATATTGAATAAATTTAAGGAGATGTGGTCAAACAGAATTTAAGGTAGCGTCAGTTATCAAAAACATAATCTTAAATATAAATTAGGATAGTAGGTAATTGTGTGTTGTATTGCTATTCTTCCTAACTAGTAGTTGTAGTACTACTCCTAAAACTTCTGGCCCTTCGATTTTCGTTATTATCGATTTTTCTTGTACTTCATTTATTGTTCTATTTTGCGTTGTTATGCTTTCACTCCCATTACTTCTTTTTCCGGACTTCTTTGAATTGTTTTTCCTTAAGCAGGGGGTCTCAAAAACTATTTTTCTACCAGTGAGATAGAGGTAAGATTTGTATACACTACACTTTTCCTAGACTTCACTTGATGCGACTGCACTAGATATGATATTGCTGTATACTCAATAGTTTTTTTGACGTACGTAAAAAACTTGGCGAAAATTATTGAGGTTGGCGAACTCGTGAAATCTCCTGTGTGGAATTTGAGGCCAGTCAAAGTAGCTCCTTTGTACAACTTGCCTTTTGGCTGGCTGCTATCATTGATGTAGACAAACATATACTCTTGAATTGTCAATTCAAAAACAACTGAACAAGCACCTTTACAAAGAAAAGTACACACAAAAGAACATTGACAACAAGTCAATTAGTCCTGTCAAGAAGATGCTAAACAACATGATGAGACTGTATCCTTCTAGGAAGGAAAAGAATTTCATTCCGTCTATCGATAAATTACAGAAACACAGACTGAACAATCTACTCTACAGTTTACACTAACAACAATTGTTACACGAATCGTACTAGTCTAACCATCAAAACTTATCGTCTAGTGATACTGGTAAGAGTCTATCGCGGACATATGTGTGGAATGTCAATCTGAGATAATGGAGGCTGGACTACTAGAGATGCTGTCATGGCTATCATCACATGCAGCCAAAGCTCTCTCTAAATTAGAAACAATATCAGTCATGGTAGGTCTGTGTCTTCCTTCCAAGTTGACGCAATGCATTGCAGTATATGCCACCAATTCGACTCCCTCTGCTTCCCGTAACTCTGGCAACCCAACTCTGGGATCCAAAATCTTGTTCAATTCTCCAGCCATAATTGCAGGTACTGCAAAGTCGACAACAGTCATTGGTGCATCACCCTTTTCACTAGTCTTGAATAAGGCTCTTTTACCTGTCAAAAGTTCTAATAATACCACCCCAAATCCATAGACATCACTCTTTGCTGTCAAGACATTTAGGCCATAGTACTCTGGATCGATATACCCAACTGTGCCTGCTGCCCTCATTGGCTGACTGAAACTGGCATCAGTCTCCGGCCACATTAATGATAGCCCAAAATCCGATACTCTCGCGACCCAATTTGCATCGATCAAGATGTTGGATGACTTGATGTCCCTGTGAATTATTGGTGGAACTGCATAGTTGTGAAGGTATTCGATGCCACGAGCAGCATCTAATGCAATCTTGATCCTCATTTTCCAAGAATTCACTACACTGCTACTCTTCTCCACGTTGTTCTTATCGTGTAAATGATCATAAAGCGCTCCATTCTTCATGAACTCATAAACCAAGAGTCTTTCATCCATTTCTTCACAATAACCAACCAGTCTAACCAAATGTTTATGGTGTAGTCGGGACAAGAAAGCCAATTCTGATTCAAAGGCTCTCTCTTTCTCCAAGAACTTCTTCACTTTCAGACTTGTTTCACCACGCTTAATTGCAACCTCACGGCCATCAGCTAATTTTCCCTTGTAAACAATCCCAAAGCTGCCAGCACCAATCTTGTTCTTTAAAGAGAAACTGTTGGTAGCTGCAACAAGCTCCGAAAACAGAAACTGCTCTGCTCTGTCACCATGTACAGATGAAGTTCCACTCCTTTGACGCCTCATTAACCTCGACCCTTGGCGTCTCAGAGTGGATGATCTTGAAACTTGACCACTACTATAACACTGTTGAGCAGCATTATTATTAGTACTAATAGTAGGTTGAACAGAATTATGAATTTTCTTCTTCCCAAAACAAACACCAGTCCATAAACAATAAACAATTGTACAAATCCCTGCAACAGCCCCAACTGATCCAACAATCACAAAAGCTAACAATCCCTTCCTCAGCCCCTTAGAAGGCGACGACGGCACCATAATAAACACAGACGGCGACGGTGGTGGAGCTACTCCAACCGAAAAATCACAAGGCCTACAAATATTACCATTCCCAGAACACAACGTTTTCGACTGAGGATATATACCACAATCACATACATGATCAACACATGGACCAGGAAGAATCATTGGTAAAGGAAGCTCAGTCCCTGAAGGATACATATTACTATTCCAACCAGGTCCCCAACAGATAACAGAAAAATTCCCACTTGTTAATCCACAAGTAAAACTTAAACCAGCAACAATTGATTCAAAAGAAACTCCTTTTGTTAAATTAGTAGAAAATGAACCATTCCCACCCCAACAAACTACTGAATAATTCATTCTAAGAATGCCACAAGTATGATTAACCCCTAAAGCTAATCCATAATACTCATAAGCAAAATTAGATGGAATATCTAATTGACCATTTTCATTATCTCCTTTGCAAATCACAAAACCTGTAGAGTTCATCCCACAAGCATGTCTGCCGCCGGCAAATATATTCACCATTGTAATATTACCAAAACCAGATTGTATAGCTGAAGCAATATCACTGTTGTTTCCCCAGCAAATAACCCTATTTGAACTTTTCAAAATTCCGCAAGAAAATCCCGACCCAGATGAAATTGACATGAATTCTGATGACCCATGTGGTTGTTTCGACAAATTCGAGTCATCTCTCCAACATTTAACATTTTGGGTACCGTTTGTTAGGCCACAAATTTGAGTATCCCCCATTGTAACAGTTGTTAACAAGGTTGAGTAATTGAAGTAGAGTCTTTTGGGTTGAAAACTTGAGTTCCAGAAGAAAAGAGAAAACCCACCGGTTTCAACGCCGGTGAAGCCGTTAAACCCGCCGGAGATGGAGTTAAAGGAAATCTCAGGAGATATAGGGGTGGGAACTGATTCATTTTCCGACCAACAGTAGATTCTTTGGATTGGTTGAGAAGCTACTATGCCGCAGACAGAGATGTTGGCGCCGTAAACGACGGCTAAAGTGGTGGCGGAACCACCGAGGGCCTGAGAAAATGGTAGTAAAACAGAAGTTATCAGTGTGACAACGGCGGCGACGACGATACCGGCGCCGGCGCCGGAGATAGGTAAGGTCATCGGAAAATGTCTATCATTTGTAGACAAAGATGGAAAAAAGCCTATGATATGATGTGAGCTAAAAGAGTTGAAGCCGTGGCGGATTTTTTTTCACTGTATATATGTGTGAACAGTAGCTTACCAATATTTTTAAAAAATTCAAAATATAATTAGGAAAATTTTAAAAAATATATTTATTTCGTATATTAAGTGAATTATTGAGGTATAATATATTTAAAAAAATATTTTAAAGACATATGGGAAGCATGCCAGAGACATATACTTCCCAACCATAATCAAGTACCCCTATAACTATTTTTCATTATTATTTTTTGAATTATTATTTTTAGAAAAATGTAAAAGTAGTTAAAATGTCATCAAATGAAATATAAATCTCAACAATCTTTTTTATTTTTGAATAATGAATTTATTTTAAATAGTAAAAAAAATTTAATAATTCACTTTATATAAATTGAGAGGAAGGTGATTATGTCGCCAATTGATTCTACTTATTCAATTTTGTCGTACAATATAGGACGAGTTATCGAATTAGAAAGAAATGAATAATGAATCGAAGAATCAAAGCACTGGCCCTCTTACATTCTAGTTATCACACACATTTATTGCGCTTGACTTTATTCAAAATAAATTATATCAAGTTAAAATTAAATAAATTTAATTAAAATAAGTATTTCACAAAATTAATTTGAGTGAATGTATAGGGACGGGTCCGCCATTGTGTTTGAATAGTTCTATTTTGCAGAGTTCATATACGATAAAGGACAAGTAATAAATGCAATGTGGCCATGTGTCTCTCTTTGGTTTTGAAATTTTATGTATTCTTCGTCTCAAATGATCTGTCGTAATTATTTTAGAAATCGTTTTGTCGTAATTATTTTAGAAATCATTTAGTAGCTTATGAGAATCATATGTGTATTTCGTAATATAAAGTTTAATGATGAGGGAATATATATATACACACACACTCCTTACTTTATGCATATATTATTTATGAAAAAATTAGTTATTTATTATTTTATGAATATATATACCCACTGATTATTTTATGAGTATATCAGTTACGAAGAAATTAGTTATTTATGTATTAGTCATGCAAGTATTCCTAATCAGGTAACATGTGTAGATATAGTTTTGATTTATCAGTCCAGTCTGCTAGTGATATTATTCGATTTGAGTCTAGTCCTCCACGGCTTTAAAACGCGTCACTAGTAAGACATGTTTACTTATATATACAACATTTCTCATGTATTTTATCAATATGAGACTTTGAATTGTTACCAACATACCTATACAAGCATGTGTCAAATTAAAGAGTAAATTGGTTACAACATATTTAAATTATTTTATTTTTTTAAGTTTCATACCTACACTATTCATTAAAAAAAGTTACCTATCTAAGTTTTTAGGAATTATTTATAGTTAAAAATGATCATATCTAATATCATGTTATATTTAACAGCTAATTAAATTATACAAATAATAATATTACTTAGGCATATGTTAAATATGCAGATATTTATTTTCAAGAAGCCATAGTTGACGAAAGGATAAATATGGCGTGTGAACGTTGACATATTTTATATCTATAATAATAAAGTGTGAATTGAAATAGGAAGTATTTAAGAAGATACCAGATATGGTTGTTATAGGGCCACCGGCCACACTATCATATTTGGTGTTTGATATTCGTATTGGAATTCAAATATATTTAATATTCATATTACAATATAAATATGTCTTTAGTTAGAACGTGCGCAAGCGAAATTATTCTTTGTCTTGATTTTATTTGAAAGGACCCTCTGTATTTTTTGTAGTGATTATGATCACAGTTGCTCCACAATTCACAGGTTAGTAGATGATGGATGGCGTAACAAGCCTCAAAGGCCAAAGCTCTTGCATATTGTACTACTTAAAGATTCAATAGAAAGGAAGGAGTAGTTTATATTTTTTGTTGGGAGTTTTTGGGGGTCGAATTTAATTGTAATTCAATTAAGAAAACGAAGAATAATTAGTTGAGTCTTGACGACAATTACAATGGGTTCTTTATTTCTTCATGTTCAAAATAATTGATGTGCATACTAAACTAGCTTAAGCATCACTATTATGAGGAAAAACCTTATTTAATCCCTTTAATATTTTAAAAACATTAATTTATTAGTTCTTTTTTTGGTAATTATTTTGTTTATCCTACGTTATGCATCATAAACAAGAGTTGAACCATAAAGGAAAAATAATTGTTTATTATTTTTAATTTTAAAATATTTTACTTAGAGGATTTTACAAAGAGGTAGAGTTTGTATTTACGCGGCGTTTTAAAATATAGTGTCATGAAGATACATATATCCTAAGAAAACAAGCATGGTATTTCAACCGACTTGTAATTTCACGAGGTGCGTGTTATCTCCACCTAGCATAGATATCGAATAACTTTGTCCATCATAGTTTGGAACGACACAAGAAATCACCTAATCGTACCATCTGCCTCCAGTATGGTTACTTGGTCCTCAACTAAAATCTCAAACACAATCGATAAGGTCCATTAATATTTGGATTCCACCAGAGAATTAATAATACTGTAGCCATTAAGAATGTTAAGAACTGAGAATTTAAACAAATTTAACACATATTCCATTACTGGAGAGAGCTACAAATCATCAAATCTATACATAAATTTTGGTGAGGGAAGATATAAATATTGGAAATTCACTGTTTACATCAATTGCTCATACATGAATATCTTCTCACAATGGAAGTGATTTAAACAAAGTTACGAAAGAATCTAATAGATAAGAAATTTGGGTCTTCATAGATGGCTAGGCTACTCCTCTGCACAAATAATCTATACAAAAATTTGTTATTCTGGCGAAGAGGTACTAACCTTGTACAACAAATTTCGAGTATAGGTGTGTCGCGTCTCCTGGAATAGCAAAAAAATGTACTTGCAAAAGATCATAGTACATTTCTGAATTCACAAGAAGGGATTCCATGGTTTTGAAACCATTCAGGCATTTGAAACCTTTCGCGAAGTATGGGCCTTACATCCTTCTGCTCAGATAGATGCTTGAGAAGTGGAAGGATTACTTCCAATAGCTAATGTAGAAGATGAAAGCAAAGTTAAACTCATGGCAGATCAAAAGTACGCTAAATTTTGAGGAATAGCCCTTGTTAATATTATATTTTCTGCTCATATCTTATACCTGGTTGTCATGGGGTTGTCCAGGAGAAAATGGAATGCATGGAATTCCATTTAAAGGCTGTAACAAGAAACTGAATGGGTTGTTATCAACAATGACAATCCGGCATAAATCCTCTGATATGCATGACAGATCCTTCACGTGTTCCCGGAATTCCCTGTGATGGCATATGGTGTCAAATTTACTGTAGTTATATTATGTATAATCATATACTATACAAAAACAAGTGACTTTAAACTATTTGAGCTATTATAGGCAGGGGCGGAACTAGAATACAAATTATGTGTTCGACTGAACCTAGTAGCTTTGATCCAAATCCTATATTTGTCTCAACAAATTCATTGAATATATATAAATTTTTTTCTTTTTTGATGACAAGGGGAACCCACAATTGTTATCCTTTGGACGTGCACAATGTAAACCCCCACTCCTATGGTGGTGTGTGGTGCAAACTCAACATCAACAAACCACAAAGACGAAATTTGAACTGATGTCACTATGATGACATTCAACAACATTTCCAACTCTTCATTCACAAAAATTATTAAATCGTGGATAGCAATTTCAACCTGAGGTTTCCCTCATTTGAGATGTATCCTTTTCATTTCATTCCTGTCCTCGCCCTGTGTAACAACAAGGTCACCAACATCTTCCCGGTTACCCCTCAAGCAGCTATTGTCAATTGTCATCACCTGAACCCAAACCTTGCGCTTGTCACTTGGATATGGTCGATAAAAAACCATTATCAACAGAAATTGACGTGCTCTTTCTTTGCTAATCTCGTCAAATAGTCAATATGGATTAGAATTTTGCTTCTTGCTTCAAGCTATAACGCACGATCTAGAGTGAGAAGAATGAATGAGACAATCCTATAATGTATGTAGCCTTCTCGATGTAAGTGTGGTGCATAACACACCAATAAGTACAGCATTCACTTATTGAGCATCACATATCTTCATGAATCCAACTTTCCTTCTAATAACATCATATTTGTACTCCTTTTATGCCATTTACTTCAGATTATTTCTTTACTCTATGACACTTCTAAAATGAACAGATTAGCCTCACATTTAACATGTCAAATGACGCCAGAGAGAAAAGGAAAAAAAAGTAAAGACAGAAAAACAAGTATCAACACTTACGTGCTAATAGTTGAAGGACGATAAAGTCTACGGCTAAACAGATTCTCAGGGTCAATTTTGTCAACAACAGGTCTTGCATATCCTGTATGCACATAACAACCATAAATTCAATATTTTTGGATGAAGTCACCAATGAAAAAGGAAGAGAACTAAATCAAGTATGAGTTAACCTTCAAGTCCGGCAGTAAACAAGACCAGATCAGCAAACTCGCTAAGTTGTTTTAGAAACTCGTGTAATCCAGGACGTTCAAAAACTGTGACATAGTTGATTTTAGGTTTGCCATCATATTCCTAAAACCTCCAAGAAGAGAATCAGCATGGATTTCAACGAAACTTGCTAGAATATTACATTAAATCGTAGAAATTAGAAAGTTTACCTTTTCCGAAGATAAGCACTCAAGCTCAAACCACTTCAACCCAGCCTCTGTTGCCTGCGTGCAAATGATGGTAGGCAAACTTGATGTCTCATATGCACAAATTAAAGTTTCATCCAAGTCAAGAACCACCTGCATCCGGCATCTAAGAACTTGAGAAAAACATAAACAGAAAGCAGTCATTTTAACAAAATATCTATTAAAAGATTGATCAACACCATTGGCAGGTAGCAGTTAATCCATGTTGCAAGAAGCACCAATCAACCAGTTCTACAAACATTTAATAATCTGGTTATCTGACATCCCAGCCAGGTTGTTGGTACAGTTAGTAAAAGTGATTTTAGACCCTCTCTTGTCACTAAAATCCCCAATCACTTCTTGATACAAGTCCACTTTCGAATTCAGTTACTTAAAAGATTCTGCCAGAAACTTCTTTGAAAAAGAAAACTTCTAGTGAAGCTGTGAAGGTAAGTTCTTCAAAACCAAGACATAGTCATGTGCATAGAAAAAAATGATGAAGCAAAATGTAAAATTGCCAACAAGAAAGCACAAATAAAGTAAACAAATCTTCCCCCAATCTGACATCTCCTTCAGGTACGAGTCCATCTAAAATAAAAACCCAGCTTGCAAGGAAAGGATAAAGGCATTTCACCAGAATCCAAGATGCTATGGTGTAACCATGTACTTAACCTGTTGGGATAGAGACGCCGCAAATGAACGCTCTGCTTTTGACACCAGAGCATCACACAGACCAACTGTACAGATGAGAGCTATGGGATGCACTTACGGAATGACAGACAAAATATTTCTTATGGTGTGACCATCAATGTAACTGATAATCAACCACACAATGTTATTTATTACAACAACAACAACAACAACATACCCAGTGAAATCCCACAAGTGGGGTCTAGGGAGGGTAGGATGTACGCAGACCTTACCACTACCTAAGTAGAGAGGCTGTTTCCTGGGAACCCTCATCTCAAAACCCATCCGCAGAACGGCCTATATATGACTTTTAAACTAAATTTTTTCAAATTCTAATGTGTGATAAATAGAAATATAAACTAACTTTTTCCGTCTTTTTTTCAATAGGGTGGCCTCGAAATCCGCCGGATAGGTTTTTCACTAGCCAATGTTAACAAATAATATATACGTGAATTTAAACTAAAATTTTCTAATTTTAAAATGTAACAAACACTAATCTAAATTAAACTTTTTCGTCTTTTTGAATGGGGAGGCCTCAAAATCCGGCAAATAAATTTTTCATTGGTCAATCCTAACAAATAATGTATACGGAACTTACACTAAATTTTTTTAATTTTTTCGTATTTTTTTAAATGGGGAGTCTCGAAATCCGCCAAATAGATTTTTCATCGGTCATTTTTAACAAATAGTGTTCCTAACACAAAATCATATAAAAAATTAATCAAAAAATAATATTAAATAACATGAAATAATAAATAAGCAGTGGCACCATTAATTAAAATTAGAAGACAAATATATAGCTTATCATCAGACTCAGAGAAAACAAATGAATAAGTAAATAAAGAGAAATAGATAAATCATTTCAAATAATTACAAGAAACAACTAATGTCAGGAAATAATGAATGAAACAATATTAAGTACTAACAAAAACTAAAACAACGACAATAATGGAACAACATCAATCATAAAAATTAATAGAGAGTATTAATGAACCAATAAATCAAACAAGAGTCACAGTCATAATAAAACAGGGAAGAAAAATATTTTTAAGTTGTAATGATTTCAATCTCGGCAATAAATGAATAAGAATGAAATGAATAAATAAACAAATAAAGTAAAAATAGGTAAAGTAATCCAAATTAATCAACTGAAACAATACAATCAAAAATCTAAAAATAAGATAAACGAATTATAAAGTAATAACATGTGTATATAAACATAGCAATTAAAGAAAGAAACAAAAAAGGTCAGATCTATGCACAAACCCACCAAATCAAATAAAGTTGGGTTAGTGAGGGAATGAATAAATACAAGTAGACATAGAGGATATATTAAAACAGAGGACAAAATACCAATGGAGTTTATGCTTGTGAAGTTTTCTGACTTGGTGGTGAATCTGTTATTTATTGAACGCTTCAAATTTCCAAGACCTTGCATACACTCAAGATGTTGATATAGGGCTCCTCTAGTATAAAAGAACACTACCTATTACCAATAAAGGGCTTATTACATATATATCAGCCTTCAAGCTTGCAACAACAGCACTTTGCTGGCTCAACACTGTATCAAAGCCTAGCAAAAAGCTCATTAGACTTGTATGACTATAAACTAGCCAGCATATTTAACAATCCATTTGTTCAAGGGACCTTGTCCACTACACCACATTTCCAACAAATAAGGAAAGAAGAGATCAGAAGACGCACAAAAGAATGCTGTAACAATGGGAAAAAATAGAAATCACCTTACTAACTAAAAATGCATGTCGTAATCACAACATTCCAAATCCTTTAACATATTTTCCGGAAAATAAATGACTCACCAAGGAACTCATGTCCTCGTTATAGTTCTCCTAGTTGAAAACTTCCTCCTTTTACCAAGTTGGATTTCCGTAAATACCATTCATCTACTCAGATTGGAAGCTAACTTTGCATGTTATATGCTTATACTAAGTATATAACTTGACTTGTGATCATCCAGGACCAATCTACAAGTGCTTTTCACATTACTTAATTAGCTTACACCAGCAGCCAGGGATGTGGCCTAGAGGCCAATGAAGTGGGTGAAAACCATGAGAGACCAGGGTTCAGTTTCCAACACAGACAAAAAAAACTATGTGATTTCTTCCTATTTTTCTAAGTCTTGGTACCTGTGTTGGTCACAGTTGTATAGCTTGTATCGTGCACATTATGCCTCTTCAAAAAACACATATAGAATTAGCAAATCGGATGCTACAGCAGACATTATGTTCCTTGATGACATAAAAGCTAACATGTTCTAATACATTATTTGTAGGATTAACCAGACAATAAAGCACCAATGCATTTTGCAAAGAGAAATCAATTATTACCCATGAATTTCTGTTCGCCAATGAATCAATACGCACATTGGCCAACCTAAATTTTCTTCCTACTATTCCAAGCATTAAGTTAACTACCACCACTTCACATATCATATTATACAATTCATTATTACTGGTACCTATACTTGAGTTTATTATGGCATGACATCAAAGAATGGGGACGAAAAAGAATGTTTTATTGACCATCTCCCTGTTCCAGCAAGTAGCAAACAAGATGGTCATGCACAAGCATACATTAGTTAGGTCAGCAATGTTTTATTGACCATCTCCCTGTTCCAGCAAGTAGCAAACAAGATGGTCATGCACAAGCATACATTAGTTAGGTCAGCAATGTTTTATTGACCATCTCCCTGTTCCAGCAAGTAGCAAACAAGATGGTCATGCACAAGCATACATTAGTTAGGTCAGCAATGTTTTATTGACCATCTCCCTGTTCCAGCAAGTAGCAAACAAGATGGTCATGCACAAGCATACAATAGTTAGGTCAGCAGTTAACTGAACTAAAGCCTTGCAACTCAAGAGGCAGAAGAACAGAAATCAAACATTGACCTGCACAATGCATCCTAACTCCGTGTCTACTTTGCATTTAGTCTTTCAACCATAGTAGATGTCAACACTTTTGAAACTATCTTGGCAAGTAATCTTGCATTCATACAACTTCTATTTAGCTGTAGTTTATCAGCATATCCAAAATCAGTAAGCATTAAATTCAGTATGTATTCCTAAGAAAATCCAATCCTCAACCCAGAAAAAGAGACTAAAATACGCATAGAATCTAGTTTCACAATAGGTCCAATTCTACCATTTAGCATGAAGTTAACCACTTCCACTGCTGACTAACAGTCTGGCACAAACCATGACCATTTAAATACACAGGTAATTTGCCAAGTGCGAACCTACTAGATCCTAATAAGTATTCAACTTTTAGCAACGATAAGTATTCAACTTTTAGCAAAAATACTTTGATCGATTCGTGAGCAACCAATACAAGAGTGATATATGATTCATCCTCACAAATAATCAAAGATCTAAAATGCACCTGTATACCCAAAATTAGTCATGTTCGTCTGAACGATAAGAAGTTCAACTACAATGTAAGTATATTAGGTTGTTTGGTCCGTGAACAAGTTAAGCAAAAGTTATACAAGCATAAGTTGAGCAGAGATTTACATCGGA
>DF357797.1:136453-150813 GCA_000787875.1 Solanum virginianum
ACGGATTTAAACACTATATAATACAGAATTCTACTAATAATGAAGAGTTTTGTGGCATTAATAGTACAAAGTTATATATATGCTGGAATTATTTTACCTTATAGCAAAACATATAGTCATATGATCCAATAAAAGGAAAACACAATACTCAAATCCAATTTCTACAGCTAATTACGAGACTTTACCGTAAGCTTCGGTAAACGTTCCTCCTCGACACTAATCGGGACAATTCCGGTTGTGATTTGCAGAGTCGACAGAGCAACGGATGACGGCGCCGCCGCCGCCGAATCCTCCTCCGGCGGCTCAACGTCAGGCAGCGGCTTGAAGTGCTGAGAGGAGGTGAGAAGAGAACTATTACGAACGCCAAAGTAGGATAGAACCTGAGCTACAAAAGGTGTTCCTCTGAGGATCTGAAGAAAGATCTGGAAGAAGAAAGCTAGCCAGTTCAGTAGCGATTTCCAAATTTGTAGAGTTCTCGTCGGCGCGTAGACTTGTGCAGCTTGAACCAACTCCGGCATGGTTTCGGCCGGAAAACAAAATCCGGCGAATCTGTATAATTCCGGTGGATTCACCACAGTGGAAGTCAAAAATGGCAGATCAATGGAGAACTCAAAAAGTTTATTTAGTTTTTTCTTTCTCTTCTACTGATTAGTTGATGCTGAGTGTATTATTATTAGAATAATTATCTTTAAATAATAATTTAACCAAATAATTCTCCATTAGTTGTCTACTTAAGAATTTCTTTTGTAATTTTATAAATTTATTTGCACTTTAATTTTTTTTTTAAATTGAAATAGTTTTATTTTAATTTTGCAAATTAATAAACGATTTTAAGAATAATTTTTTTATAATAATAAAATGGATAATTAATACTGTGAGGTTGATAAAAAAAAAGAGAATACTTGACCCGCGATGGGGACAATTTGGTCTTAAGAATTTGTTTTTTCCATACAATGTCCGGAGAATTCATGTATTGAGGTGTCATTTTCATGTGCACACTTTTAATTTCAAAATAATCGATGGATTTAATTTGATTTTATATATTATAAATTTAATTTTATTGATTTTTAATTTTTAACAATTTAATTTTTAATTAAATGAATAAAAAAATGCTCATTAACATAAATATATGCCTTCTTCAATAATTTGGCATGATGGGATAGTAATGTAACTTTATATAATGCTCATAAATCAAAGATAGTAGTAATTAACGTGAAAAGAATTATACAATTGCAATATAAATATAAAAATTTGTAAGGAAGTGATATTAATATTTATTCCCTTCGTTTTAAAAAAAATGATTTACACTCTTTTTTAGTTTGTTTTTAAAAAAATGATCTCTTTTTTTTTGGAAATAATTTAATTTCAACTTTCAAAGTGTTTAAGGCCATAAGATGAAAGGATATTTTGGTATATTTGACATAACTTTAATTTAGGATCACAAGATTAAAATGTCTCTTTTATTTTCTTAAATTCCGTGTGAAGTCAGACTCGATTATTTTTTTTAAATGGAAGGAGTAATATTTATATAAAGATAAGTAATAAATAACTACAATTTTAATCGGTTATCCTTGTCCAATAACTCAACATGGAAAAATTAAAACCAAACCAATAATTTATTTATTTATTTATTTCAATTTTCTCTTTTTATAGTATTTTACATTTTTAGAATAAAAGTGATTCTAAATCCAAAGTTTAAGTAGGAATAAAGTTATGCTTTTTTAAGTTGTCCACTTCTCCATTCTTTTCAGCCAAAGAAAAATGCAACATATCAATAGGAATAGTTATGATAATATTCCCACTTTGTTGTGGCAGAACAATTGGACCAAATTTAGAAGTAGTTCAACTATTCCTTTCATTTATTCATTTTTGTATAAAAGATGGTAATATTATAATTAAAAAAACAATAGATGCAAGGTTAAACTAGTCCAACCATAGGGATGATAAAGGTGAGTTGTTCCAACAATTGTTTTTTAAAAAGTTACTTATCTCTTTCATTTTATACAAAAAAAAAAAATAATAATAATAATAATAATAACTTCAGATTTGATGGGATAAATAATCCAAGAATTACCTCATACCTTCAATCAAACATGGGATAAAATAATCATACATTTATCCCGGGACTATTATTACTTATACCTTACACCAAACGACCCTTAAGAAGATAAAAAGATTGTTATTCGGATAGACCATCAGATCAAATAAAACTTATTAAAAATCAATTACGTATGAAAAACAATTACAATAGCAAAGAATTCATACTGAAAACAAATTGAGAAGTAAATAGTAGTAACAACAAATAATATGATAACTAAAACAAAAGAAATATTTAAATCGAAGAACAATAATGATAAGGAATCTAGACAAAACTTGACTACTTTCTAATCTTTTATTTTAATTAATCATCGATGTTCAAATTTTTCTATCTAAAGGTCCTCTAATTATTGATGTTCAATTTTTCTATCTAAAAGTCCTCAATGAGTAGCAGATCATATTTCATATTTGGTCTAATCATCTCTCCCCAATATTTATTCGACTTACCTTTATCTCTCCTTATTTTACTTTACTCAACCTCGCACACCTACTCACCGGAGTGTCTATCGCACATCTATTTTTCACATGTCCAAATCATCTCAGTCTTTTATTTCATTTTGTGCAAAAATAATAATAATATTTAATTATTATTTGAAGGGTCAGACAACTTTACGTTTGACTGCAATTTTCTAAATAAACTTCATTTTGAAAATTAGGTGTGCAAGCTACGACCCCATATATATACTTCGAACACTTTCGTATAAAATAAGACAAAGAAAATATAAGTAAACTGAATTTTATTTCTTACTTCCTTCTCATTAGTCATTAGGAAATAATATGTTAATTTTCCCATCAAGTTCTAGTGCAAATATAAGAAGGAAAAATATGAGGGGTTTGATATTTGACTAGGCTGTTTGGATTGATTTGTATTAAGAGTTTTTAAGCTAAAATATTTTTGTAAGTCAAATAACCAATTTACTAAGTCAATACTATTTTTTTTTTAAAAAAAAAAAGGAGGAGAAAAGACTAAAAAGGTAATCAACAAGAACAATAGTTTTGGCTTAATCTTCTTTTTTCTTATTCTTCTAATCTTCTTTGTACCAATTTTTTTTTTTTAAATATGATTTACAAGAATGAGAACCTGAGAGAAAATGTTTTGAATTATATACATTTCTCTAGGTAAAATGAGACTATTTGGGTAAAGAAAAATAAATGAGGAAGACATTTGTGATTTGTGAAGAAAAAATAAAGAGTTAAACATTGTATGGGTCAAAATTTGGATCACTTTATCATTAGGGTAGTTGATGTTGGGTTATGGGTCTTTTTTTCGAATACATTAAATTTAATTCTTTAATTCACTTTTGTTCATAGGTCCAATACTATGGGGCATATTATATATAGATCTTTTTTAGGTTATATTTTTAGATCCACAAAAGAGTTTTTGGTAGTCAAAGATAAAAAAAAAGTGTGTGAATTTTCGTCCAAAATTTTCGGTCACAGCCATAAGCTTCAAATTGTGGTTCTTGCTTTGTTTCTTATCCAATTGAGCTGATTTTTTGACAGTTTGTTTCTCTCACCTCAATCTTTGATTAGGAACCGACGGAATTGGATTTGGTGGCTGTAGCTCCTGCTTTTCAGGCGTGAACAGTAATTGTATTTTTTGTGCTTTTAATCTTTTTTCTATTCTTATTCTTCACTTTGAAGGGGTTTCCATATAAATTTGGTGTCTCTTGTTATTGATTTTATTCTCGCTTCTCGTAGTTGTTAGGTTGATTTACTTACTGGCTTATTATCATTGTGCTTGGATTTATTTGTTTTCTCTTGGTTCAAAGCGAAAAGGATAGTTTAGATTTGGGTGTTCTTCCGTGGCTACCTTGCCTCTTTCCCAACAGTTGAATGAAAATGTATGAAAAATTAAAGACATATTAGATATAATGTGACAAAAATTGGTATCAGCCTTAGCATATGAGCTTGTCCGATGTTGTTATATACGTTCTCAACATTTAAGCTAATATGTGATTCTTATTGATTTGGGTCGACGTTATAATGTTATAAATATTTAGATGACGGGTCAAAATAAGCTAAAGAATATACTCATTTTTTATATGGGTCATTATTGGAGTCAAGATTCACGCGAGATGCTATCTATGGTTTGACTTTAAATATATTCTTATTTCTCATTCCTATCAAAACTTTCACTACTTGCTAGGTATTACTCAAAAGTTTTGTAACTTCGTTTAAAATTATCAAATTAACTCAAAATTTGCTCAAATATTTTTTTTAATCACGCTCATATCATCGAAACACAATATCAATAGTTATCTAAATCACCGATTTAAGAGTAAACAAACATGCTAAACAATTAAACTAAAATTGGTGTTGTTGTTTTTTTTTTTTTTTTTTTTTTAAAAAAAAAAATCTAGTTTTTTTTTAAACATGCTAAACAATTAAACTAAAATTGGTGTTGTTGTTTTTTTTTTTTTTTTTTTTTGAAAAAAGACAATCTAGTTTTTTATTTACATCAATCTTTAATCACTTTGTGGGATATATTTTTGCCAAATCTACGTGTGTTTAGATAAATATATATAATTAAAAGAATAAACACGCGTGAAATTAAATTAAACTAAATTATTATTATATGTAGAAACAAAAGAGTGGAATTTAATAAAAACGTGGGGAATCTTTTGATGTTTTGTATAATTGTATTGACTATTTTGGCTGTGTTATTTTTTTCAAAGAAAAATTATTATTTGGGACCTAGGAAAATATTCCTCAAAATATGTATTTTTTTTTAAAATGAATTATAATTTATACAGGTCAACAATGATTGTCTTCATACATTAAATTATAGGAAAAAATTAGATAATCATACTTTTTTATTTATCGTATTTTTTATTATTCTCATTTATTATTAAAAATTTCAAAAATCTTTTTTTCCCATCCAAATACATTAATTCAGTAATTCGGGTATATTAATTATTATTCTTAAATTATCTCTATGTTTAATGTATTATTTTTAAATATTGTCTACTGATACTTAAAAATCTTAATTTTTGTATTCAAAACTGAATTAATATATCCGAATTGCTATTCTTATTCTTCTAATCTTCTTTGTACCAATTTTTTTTTTTTAAATATGATTTACAAGAATGAGAACCTGAGAGAAAATGTTTTGAATTATATACATTTCTCTAGGTAAAATACAATTAACTCTTTACACTATATAACTTATATAAACTCTCCTAAATTATAAGGGTTTTATAAGTAGATCAGCATTGATTAAACGACAACATCAAAAATGAAAATACTTACTATGTTTAGCAAAATTTAAAGGAATAGCAATTTTTAATAATTAAGGGATATTAATTATTAAATGAAAATACTAATTTTAAATAATTTATTTATTTTAATCATTAATAAAAAAATTAATTAATATGACAAAGAAGGAATAATAATTTTAAAAAATGGTATCATAAAAGTACTAGAAGTGTATCATTTTATATTTAAAAAGACAATTGTGAAAGAAAAGTGTCATATAAAATAAAAAATATTTAAAACACATAAATTATCTAATACGACAAAGAAAAAAAATATTTAATTTTTTAATAGTTTTTGTTGTCACGCGTTAAGTTCAAGATTTTGAGCCGGTGCGGGTACCCGTAACCCATTAGCTGGTGCCTCCTAACCTCACGCGTACAAAGCCCACTAGAGCCCATTTATTTATTGCTAAGGGATTGTTTGGTAGTTGATTTAGGGGTGAGTTCTGTCGGTCTTAAATATTGTACGAGTAATGTTTATTAGTCAAGTAGTTGATTTGAAGGTAAGTTATTCATTTAATACATAAGTTATGAGTAAATCTATGTATTATTTAATCATGAGTCATTAAGGGCAGAGCTATTCCTTTGTCAGGAGGTTCATTCGTATCCTCTTCGACGAAAAATTATACTATTTATCTATGGTTAAAATAATTTTATATGTATATAGTAGATGTTGAACTCCATTCGACTAGTTGTGTGTTTACCCTTTTAGATTTTGAAACACCTTAGTATCAATCCTGGCTCTGCCATTGTGAGTCATAACATTAGTCATGCATATTTTCGTTATTCCATCTTTTATTTTGCATAAAATAATATATAGATTTATTCATAACTTATACATATGGTATTATTTATGTGAATTTTTAAGTTGTAAATGAAATATTGTATTAATTTTATACATGAGCGATAACTTACCTCTTAATCCAACTACTAAATGTATATTATTATGCAAGAATCAATATATATGTAACTCACCTCCAAACCTGCTATCAAATGACTCCTTAGAAGGTAAGTTATTGCTCATGTATAAAACTAATATGGTATTTGAATTGCAATATAGAAATATGCATAACTAATGTATGTACAAGTCTTGAGTGAATTTATGTGTTATTTTGTGTACGAGAAAAAATGGAATAACTAATCCCTTCATAACTAGTATGTGTATAAAATAATGCATACTAGTAATTTTTTGGTCTAAAAGATAGTAATAGTACTCATAAATAATTCCTACATTATTAATTCATGCATAACTCCAACCAACTACCGTGTGACCCGTTACGTGTATTATTTTATGTGGAACAAAAAATAATAATTAATACTTTCGTAATTAATACATGCATTACTAATATCTGCATTATTCTAACCCTAATGTCACAGATATTTCTCCCAATATAAGTAAATATAATACAATTGAGAGATTACTTAGAGGGGGGGAAATTAAAGTTATTGCTCATATCTTAAAGTAAGTTTTTGGTCTAAAAGATAATAATAGTACTTTAACATAATGTTTGAAATCATTATAAAAATAACTGCATGTGTTGACACTTTGAAATTGAAAGGTCAATTACAAAAGCCCGTGTCTGAATTGGCAACTAAAGATATAGAAAAGAGTCAATATAATTTGATGTTTTCTATAAGTATTCTTGTGGTTGTGTGAGTCAAAGGTTGTTCAAAACAAATGACCATGAAATTGTCAAAATACCATGAAAAACCAAAATATGATGACATAATAACACAAAGTATAAAATTGGTTTTTATATTATAAATTATAAATAACCTTATTAGGTTTCCTAAAAATATGATAAATCGGTAGATCTCACAAAGACCTAGAAGTGACTTGAATAAGAAATTTACTAAATAAAATTTTGATTGTTGATACATATATATCATGTTAATTATGTCAATAGTGTCTATTAACATTTGGCCAAATTTCCCCTCAAATCACCTTGTGTCTTAAAATTGCATGAGATATTGGAGTTGTCTACTCTTTTCATCATGTGTATGGACTATCCATTTGCATAGGAACCAACTTGCAACAATTTGCAATATAATAATAATAATAATAATAATAATAATAATAATAATAATAATACGTGATTTACACTTCTTTCTATTTAAGGTGCATCCTCGATGATATGAAGTTGCATCATATCTTGTGTAATCAATTCTCCTCAATACTTTTGCTATCTACCATTACTATTTCGTGTAACTCCTAAATCAAACATCTTGCACCTCTTAACTAAGACATTGACACACTTCCTCTACGCATGACCAAATTATCTCAGTCTCACCTTCTCTTATCTTGTCCACCACACAGACCACTCTCACGTATTCTTGAATATATTTATTCTTAATCTTATCACTTCTAGTATAATTATATATTCATCTCAACGTCCTCATTCTCCATAATATACACATTTTTAACATGTGAGTTTTTGACTGGTCAACACTCCGCGTCATATAGCAAAAAGGTCTAAATACTATTCTCTAGAACTTATTTTTAAATTTAGTGACACATTCTCATCACACAGTACTCTAGAAATAAGTCTCTATTTCATTCATATTGTCCCAATATAATACGTGGCATCTTCGTCATTGTCCCAACTACTCTAAATAACAGACTCAAAATATTTAAAATTATCTCTCTCAAGAATAGATCAAGCGTCAAGCTCTACCTCCATATCCGCTTTATCCATTACAACATTGAATCACAAATTAAAATAAAAAGACCAATACTCAATTTTTTAATTTTCCCTTTCTTTTTATAATTTAAAATTGTAACTTTATAGATTATGTTGATAACAAGCGGGACGATGGGCCGGGGCGCGTCTGCCAGTATTCAGAAACCAAACTACAGCCAATATCACACGTGACACAGGACAAACCCGTTGAGCTGATCAAAACTTTATTCCGTTTATTTATTTTTATTTATTCACTTTAAATTTTATATATTTTTTTAAAAAATAACAATTAAAAATAATTTTTTTATTATAATATTCTATCCACTGACATTTAATCCTAAATATTTTGTAAAAAAGCAAAATACGTTTTAATATAATAGATAAATAAAAATGAACGAACGGAACATAAGGGCCTATGACGTGGCAGTAGGTCCTACTTTTAAAACGCGCTCAAAATTTTAATGATTTTTTTTTAAATTTTAATTTGCATTTCATTTGAATTTCACTTGAATTTGCATTTGAATTTTTCATTTGCATTTAGGTGGGAACCAGTAAGACACACAAGTGGTAATGTAATTGTAGTGAGAAAATGACATTAGTCCCTTATTTTAGATGATAAGTTCAAGGTAGCTCCTGAAGTTTCATTTGAGTAATTTTAGTCTTGTAACTTTATTACTCATATCCCCAGACTCCACTTGTCGGATTCCATTGGGTATATTGTTGTTGTTAACTTATTACTCATATTTTTACTCTCTTTGTTTCATTTCATGTAAAAAAAAAATTCCTTTTTAATTCATCTTAAAAAGAATATTGTCTTGCTATAATTAGAAATAATTTAATTTCAAAATTTTATTTTTATCCTTAATAAAATGAATATCAGTCATAAAAATATATAAGGATTGTTTTGGTCTTTTAGACCATAAATTTCAAAAATCTTTCTTTTTTTCCAAATAAAATGAATATCAATCATACAAATATTTAAGAATTATTTTAGTCTTTTAGACCATAAATTTTAAAAATCTTTTTTTTTTCTTAAATAATGTGTCGTGTCAAGTCAAAGAATGTCATATAAGATAAAATAGAGAGAGTAATTTTTATTGAATATCTAATAGATTTCAGAAGTTAAAATTTGCTGAAAATGAGATTTTTCTAAAACCAAAATTGTTAGAAATCTTTCGTCAAATTCTAAGAATTACAATACAAAAAATGCACTAGTCAGAAAAAAAGAAGATTAAATATAGCAGAAATTGCACCAAACACTATAGAGAGATAAAAACAATAGATATTGCAGCAAAAAAGAAAATGTAACTTTTAAGTGTGAGTTTTCACCAAATTTTTTCATTCCTCCATAATTTCCATTTAATTCAAAGAATTTGTTATATCTTTTTTATCTTGTTTTGATTTTACTTTTTTTTCAATCAAGAGACTATTGAAAAAAATATTTCTACTCCACGAAAGTAGTAATAAAGTTTAAGTAAATTTTATTCATTCACATTCACTTGTGTTAAATTACATTGAGTATATTGTTATATTAAACGAAGACCTGAAATGTTACTCTCTTTATTCCATATTAGTTGAATTTGTGAGATAATGCATACATATTAAGAAAAATATTCAAAGACAAGATTTACACTATACTTTCCACTATTGCCCTTTGTGAAATCATAAATATGTAGTGTAATTTATCTTCTAAAAAATATAAAACTTCAATAAATGAAAGGACAAATATGAAAAAAAATTTAAACATTCTTCTTGAATTTTGAGCATACAAAACAACCTTAAAAATTCAATTTATTTGAGACGGATGAAGTAACTTTTAACCAACTTAAAAGACTAAATACTATTTAGAGAATACTTCATGGACTATTTTGACAATACTCAAAACTATTAGGGACCATATCTATAATTGGACCAAATTTTGAAGATTTGACTTTGACCATAAACACAAAAAAGAAGGAAAAAATTGAACTCACCAAGAAGAAAAGTCTCTCTTTCCTCCTTCCTTCCTTCCTTTCTCTGACTCATATATACCTCTGAACCCCTCACTCATTTCTTCACAAAAAATACTCAAAACAAATAATAACTCAAAAATCTTACAACTAATTCAATACTATCCTCTTTGATTTTCAAGTTTCTTCAAGAAGCAAACCTTATCCATCTCTAAGGTACTACTATTTGTCCTCACAATTTATTTTTTCAAATTCCTAGCATGGTTTTTTTTGTCCCTTTATGGTAAATATTGTGAAAAATAATTGAAAGTTTGAAACTTTATCATGATGGGTTTCAGTTCTTGTTGACTAGTTGTAGTTATGAGATGTTTTTTTACTTTTCTAGTATGGGTTTTTGTCCTTTTCTGGTGAATTTGTTTTTTGGGTATGAAGTATTTTGAAAAAAGATTGTTTCTTTATGTTGTTGAAATTTATGAGATCTAGTGTTTTGGTGGGTTTTTCTGTGATGGGTATATTGGATTTAGAAAAAAAATTACATTTTTGATCTAGTTTTTGTGATGCTTTATGGGTTTGATTTAGTTGAAAATGTAAATCTGATTTAGATTTATACAGTTTCTTGCTTTTGGAGATTGTGAATTTATGTGTGTTGGATGGAGTAGCAAATCTAAATCTGAAGCTTGTTGATAACTTGCAGGAGTTGATGTGTACTGGTTCAAAGAGTAAACCTTGCCCTTCTGATATAAACATGGATCAGAAACACGGGCCTGGTAGAAATTGCTCAAAATTGCTTGAATTTTCAGCTTCAGACGATCTTGCTGGCTTCAAATGTGAAGTTGAGAAAGGTTGTGCTGTTGATGAGTTCAGCTTTTGGTATGGCAGGAGATTTGGTTCTAAAAGGATGGGGTTTGAAGAGAGAACCCCTCTGATGATTGCTTCCATGTATGGAAGTATTGAGATTTTGAAGTATATTATTGGAACTGGCAAGGTTGATGTCAACAGGGCTTGTGGTTCTGATGGTGCAACTGCTCTTCACTGTGCTGCAGCTGGTGGTTCGGAATCATCGGTCGAGGTTTTCAAGATCTTGATTGATGCTTCTGCAGATGTTAATGTTTGTGATTCTAGTGGAAACAGGCCTTGTGATGTGATTGCTTTTTATCCTAAGGCCTTGAGGTATTCGAAAAGGAAATCGTTGGAGTTGTTGTTGAATGGCAGCTTGGCTGAGCTTGCTGAGCTGGAGGAGGAAGAACAAGGGAAAACAACAGTCCAGATGACGAAAGAAGGAAGCGAGAAGAAAGAATATCCGATTGATACTTCCTTGCCGGATATAAACGAGGGGATTTATGGTAGTGATGATTTCAGGATGTATTGTTTCAAGGTTAAGCCATGTTCAAGGGCTTACTCTCATGACTGGACTGAATGCCCCTTTGTTCATCCAGGGGAGAACGCAAGGAGACGCGATCGCAAGGAGACGCGATCCAAGGAAGTATAACTATACTTGTGTTCCATGTCCTGAGTTTAAGAAAGGTGTATGCGCAAAGAATGATTCCTGTGAGTATGCTCATGGTGTATTTGAGTCATGGCTTCATCCTGCCCAATATAGAACCCGTCTCTGCAAGGATGAGACCGGGTGCTCAAGGAAAGTTTGCTTCTTTGCTCACAAGCCTGAAGAGTTGCGCCCCTTGTACGCGTCCACTGGTTCAGCTATCCCTTCCCCAAAGGCTACTCCAGTGACTTCGATGGACATGTCAACATTGAGCCCTCTGGCGTTGGGTTCTTCGTCCATGTTGCTGCCTGCTACTTCAACCCCACCGATGTCTCCTGCTGTGACATGCTCATCTCCAATGGGTGGAAACATGTGGCAGAACAAGGTGAACATCACCCCACCAGCATTACAGCTTGCTGGTAGTAGGCTAAAGACGTCTCTGAACGCTCGGGACTTGGACTTGGACATGGAAATGCTTGGGTTGGAAAGCATCCGCACACAGCAGCAACTAAGACAGCAATTGATAGATGAGATGGCTGGTCTCTCTTCACCATCCTGTTGGAGTAAGGACAATCGGATGGGGGATCTGAAGCCTACTAATCTTGATGATGTTTTCGGATCCATGGATTCTCAATTGCTCTCCCAGTTGCAGGGCCTTTCTCCGAGAGTTACATCCACCACCAGCTCTCAGTTGTATTCTCCATCGGTTCCTCATTTGCAAGGTCTCTCACCTAAGGTGTCAAGTAACGGTTCCCAGATGCAATCTCCAACTGCGCTTCAGATGCGACAAAACATGAACCAATTTCAATCAAGCTATTCTAACATTCCTCAATCATCATCTCCACTGAGAAAGCCCTCAACCTATGGATTCGACTCTTCAGCAGCAGTGGCTCAAGCTGTCATGAACTCCAGGTCTGCTGCTTTTGCAAAGCGCAGCCAGAGTTTTATTGACCGTAATGGAATGGGCCATCGTGCTGTTCCCAATGGTGTCACTAACTCTCCACCTTTGATGTCATCAGATTGGGGCTCCCCTGATGGAAAACTGGAGTGGGGCTTCAATAGTGATGACACAAACAAGCTCAAGAGATCTCAATCTTTTGGTTTTCGCGGTGGTAATGGTGCTCCAACAAAATCAACAATCACACCATCTCATGTCAACGAGCCAGACGTGTCGTGGGTTCATTCCTTGGTGAAAGATGTGTCCTCCACCGGTACTGGGCTATACAGTTCAGAGCAGCAGAAGCACGGTGGTGGTGTTCGCGACTCCATTCCTCCTTGGCTGGAGCAAATGTACATAGACCAGGAGCGTATCGTGGCTTAATTAATTATTCTTTTCGAAATTCTTATCGATATATTGGATATAAGTTTAACCATTAGTTTTAAGGGAGGAAACATCAACATATCCCTAGTTTTATGGGAGAAAAATATGAATAGGGAGGATAACTGATCACATTGTTTCAACAATTAAGTGATTGAAAAAAAAGAGGCATTTGTTATATTCTTATATTTTTTATAATAATTGTTCTTTATATTCTTCAAGGAATTGAAGTTGTATTTCAATATATTCAGCCTTTTCCTTAATTCCTCTTGTGTAGAATTTGTGTGTTTGTTGATCATTATTTTTGATACCAGGATTTTTCGGAAACCTCTCTATCTCTTTGCATATATAATAACACTCAATGGCCAAAACGATCCGTGGCAGACTTTAAGGCAAAAGAATAACAATCGTTACATCTTTTGGATCTTAAAAGATACAGGAGTAGGCGCACTTTAAGAATAACAATCGTTACATCTTTTGGATCTTAAAAGATACAGGAGTAGGCGCACTGACTATTTTGATTGGGCGTGGACTGGTTCTGTGGAATTCCGCGGGCTATGTTGTTATTTGGATCATTAATATTAGTAGTACTTTTTGCTATTATCTTAGCTAGGACTATGGCTTTCAACTAGTTGCACTATAGTCAAGAATGGGTAATGAATTATTGAGTTTTGATAGTTACAAGTTTGGGAAGTTAGTGCTAATATTTTGAATAGTCTTTTGTGTTGTAAAAGTCAAGAAAAGCAACTCCATGTTTTCTGAAGATTAATTGGCATTTAGCTTAGCTTTATTTTTCTTTTAAGACACTAAATGATTTTCAATTGTTTGTAACATATTTCGACAACTTCTCAGTCTCTAAAAGTCTGTATGTTTTATCCTTCCCAAAGGTTATTCTTTACTACCAAAGGTTGTTATAGGGGATAAGTAACCCTATTGTCTTTGATTAGATGTTTTAGGTTCTAGTATTTTATCTCTAACGTGGGAAATTTTATTCCCTAAAATAAAATTACCTCACTTTCAAAATGGAGATTTTCAACACGAATTCAGATTAATCATACTCCAACATAAGGTAGCCATACATTTTGGCATGAAGTCAAATTAGTCTTCCTAAAACAAATATTAGACACTGACTAAGACTTCCACAATGTGAATTTAGATTAGTTAAACTTCGAGAGATCTTTATTCTCAAAATCAAATTTCTCAATGCAAATTTTAATTAGTAGAGCACTAAAATAAAAGCATTTTACCTCCGAAGTGGGATTTCTCAACATAAATCCAAATAAATCAAGCTCCACAACAGTTAACCAAACATTTTGGCATGAAATCAAAAGAAATTTGAGAAATACACACACAAAAACGATCTAGTCTTATTTTAACCTTGGGAATAATTATGATAAATTTTTTAAATATGTGATTCAAAGTGGTAACACATATTCAACTTAGAAAATAAAATAGTTTTTGTTTTATTAACTAGCATATCACTTTTTAGGGTATATAAAATGCCACGTTAACAATATTGAATCCAACAATTTAATTAGCAGAAAATAATATAAATATCTAACCCCCCCCCCCCCC
>DF357797.1:164957-175756 GCA_000787875.1 Solanum virginianum
ATCATAATTGCTGGGAGAGGCCGGAAGATATGACAACGCCGAGGGATGCTTACAAAATCTATGAACAACAACCAGGTGCTGACCTGGCTGGAGAAACGGCCGCAGCACTGGCTGCTGCGGCCCTTGCTTTTAACGAATTTGATTTGACTTACTCAAATCAGCTTCTTACACATGCCAAACAGGTGACTGCTCAGCTTGTACCATTAATATTTTTATTTAAATTATATACGTTGAACATCTAATACAATAAAATATTTATATAATTAGATCATGATTAAAATAAATATGAAAAAGTAACCAAATAAAAATGTTTGTTAATTCTCTATAATAGGTGAGGATACATTCATATAATGTAGTATAAAATAATAATAATAATAAGTTGTCTAAAATAGATTGTTTTATCTTTTGGATTTTGATTTAGAATAAGTTGTAAATATTTTTATTTTAGGTTGTTTATTGCTCCATTTATTTTTTTCATTTGTTTTTTATATTGAAAATGGATTATTTATTTTTATTTATTTGCTCATTCATTGAATTTAGCCATATTTATTACTTTTTAAAAATATATTTATGATTCCTAGACTCCTAAAAAATATTTTTAAAATAAAAGTGTCAAGAGTGAAATAAAAATGAAATTGAGGGAGCATTGATTAGGTAATAAATCATACTAAAAAAACTTTTTTGGAAATGAAAAATAAAAATTGTTCAAACGATTGATTAAACTAAAATAATCAATTAATGTATAATACATGTATACTTCATGTATAATTTATGTATACAACTAGTAAAATCAAATAATAAATCTACCCCTCTATTTATATGAAAATCCCCTTTTTTTTTTAAAAAACCATATATATATATATATATTAGAAATATTGATTAATTTTATTTCTGTATTTTGCAGCTATTTGATTTTGCTAAATATTTCCCTGGCAACTATCAAAATAGCATTCCGGTGGCCTCTAAATTCTATGCTAGCTCCGGCTATGAGGTAAAATTAATGCATTTTACTCTCTCGATTTCAATTTATGTGACGATATTTGTCACAATAATTGAGACGAAGAGTTGTATTTGTCTCGTTGATGATATCAAATAATTAAACTATGAAGCTAATTGTAACTACTTTTTTTGTCTCCATTAATGTCACATAGTTCTCAAACGAATGAAATCAGATAGTTCTATCTCTCAATCTCTCCGATTTACTCATACAAAATCAATTTGATTAATTTTTAATTTAAAAAATTAGATCAAATCAACTGAATGTTTAACTTTTTAAATCGTGACGCTTTCACATAAAATAAGAAAAAGTGAGTAGTTTTGAAAACTTATCACGAGATACTTAAAGTTCAATCTGAATTTTAACAATATTTTAATATAATAGTCAAGTTTTCATTGAAATTAACTTTTACATTATATTATCTTATATGTTTTCAAAAACAATCTCTATCTTTATGAGATAGTGATAAGATTTATGTACAATTTACCCTCTCAGACTTCATTTGTAGAATTTCACTGAGTCTGTTATTGTTGTGATTATCTTATATGTTTATAATAATAACATCTCGTTTATAGTAGTCAATAATGTATAGATAAACGCTCTCACTATAGAGAAATTTGATTATATATATATATGTTTTTTCCCTTTTTATTTGGGCTTCAAACAGGATGAACTATTGTGGGCTGCTGTTTGGTTGCTAAAAGCCACCAAAGACAAAACATACTTGGATTACATCATTGAAAAGTCCAATAATTGTGGAGGAACCAGATCAACCTTGTCATGGGATGACAAATATGTTGGTGCTCAAGTACTTGTTGCCGAGGTAATATCTTATATTAATATTATCGGTGACGAAATCAGAATTTTTAATAAAATTTTTAAAATGTCATATTACTAATTTAAACCTATGATGAAAAGAAAAATTTTAATCACTTTACCTATTGTAGTATAAGTTTTCCTTGTTAAGACCAAAAAAAAAAAAAAAACTCACCATTAGTAAACAAGCTTGAAGTATTTTTCGGCTAAATTTACTTTTTTTGTCTCAATTTATGTGTAATTTTTCTTAGTCAGTCATAAAAATAAAATCATTTTTCTATAGTTAGATACTCCCTTCGTTTCAAAAATCATTTTACAGAAAATTATTACTAATTTTGTGGTCGTAAATATGCCATGTGAAAAGTTGAAACTAAAATTTTATCAAACAAGAAAATAGGTCATTCTTTTTTAAACAAAGAGAGTATAACTTTAACTTTATAATATCACTTTTCCGTTAATGAATATCCATGTGGTTGAGAGCCCGAACAGCCCAGCCACAATGACGCAATTATCAAGGGCGCGCTCTACCACTGAGTTAATAGCCCGTCATGCGAGCCTTCCACTGGGGCTCGTTATGCCAAAAGCGAGAGAAACCCCATCCCTCTCTTTCCTTTTTTTGCCCTCATGTCGCCACACAGGGGAGACATTGAGAGTAAAAAGAGGGTCCTATCAACTTGTTCTGGCTGTCAACTTTTTCACTATCACCCTCAAAAAATCGACTTACAATCATACAAATATGTTTATAATTTCTTAAACTTTATATTAAATTAAACGATGCTACATAAACTGAGACAAAGAAAAACAGTATATCTTTGGCTCAAATCATGAATCCGCATCTTATCTGTACAGACAAAGAAAATTGAATTGAACCATTTTCGTTTAGTCCATCCTAAATTGTTAGTGTACAAAAATTAAACTCGATCATTATTTAATCTTCTTGCAGAAGCTGCTGAAGGAGAAATTTGCAGGGAATGAAAGTAACTCATTGAATGAATACAAGAAACATGCAGAGGAATTTATATGCAATTGCATACAAAAGGGAAACAACAACATAAAGAAGACTAATGGAGGACTTTTATGGTGGCAACCTTGGAATAATCTTCAATATGTTACAACTGCAACATTTGTTATTACAAGTTATGCAGATACATTAGATGCCACTAAAAATACTCTCCAATGCACTAGTGGAAATGTCAAGCCTTGGGAATTAATAGACTTCGTCAAATCTCAGGTAATCTGTCTTATTTTCAAGATTATAAATTTGACATTTTAAAAGATGTTTACTTGTGAATATTTTTTATTGACCTGAAAGTATGAAGAAAGCTTCTTACACTAACAATGTATATACGTACTTTCTATTCGCGATATGATACAACACTACATAAAGGTATATATGGTGACAAAATCTGCGTACATCCTACTAATTTACCCAGACTTTAATTATGTATATGCTCTATAGTTTAATTGTTCCCCAATTCCTATATTCTAATTCTTTTCTCGTCTACGAACTGAGAATCTACTGAAAACTCTCTTTGTACTCCACAAAGGTATACATAGTGATAAAATCTACGTACATCCTACTGATTCACCTAGACTCCAATTATGTAGGTACTCTACAGTTTAATTGTTCCCTAATTCCTATATTCGAATTCTTTTCTTGTCTATGAATCGAGGACCTGCTTAAAACAATATTTATACTCCACAAAGGTATATGTAGCGATAAAATCTGTATACATTTTACTGATTTATCCAGACTTAAATTATAGAATCACATTGAACATGTCATTGTTAATATTATTGTATCGATGTCAAATCTCATTTATAAAACTACGCTGAATATTTTGTTATTAGACGATATTATAATAAATCATCTTTTACTAATAACTTTCCAGGTGGATTATATACTTGGTAACAACCCAAAACAGATGAGTTACATGGTTGGATTTGGGAAAAATTACCCACAGCAAGTTCATCATAGAGGAGCATCAATTGTGTCAATAAAAAAGGACAAAAGACCAGTGACTTGCCAAGAAGGTTTTGATAAATGGTTCAATAAAAATGCACCAAATCCAAATGTTATATATGGGGCAATTGTTGGAGGACCAGATATTAATGATTATTATAATGATTCAAGAGCTAATTTTCAGCAAACTGAGCCTGCTACTGCTAATACAGCACCATTAGTTGGGGTTTTAGCAAAATTAGCTAACCTAGCTTAGCTGAATATATTAAATCTTTATTTTAGATGGATTAATATCAATATTACAAATATATTAGGGAAGCAGGTTAGTTGATAATTGATAGTATTAAAAATTATTAATATATATTAAAATACTATTTTATTTTTCAATTGCCGTGTTGTTTGATTGTTGTTCTTTTTTTCATTATTTCTTGTAAGGTGCATTTACTATGCTATTTTTTTGAATAAAATTATGCGGATAAGCAAATATACACTACACCATAACTATAGTTTGAATTAATTACGATTCGCTATTAACATATAACATTAATTATAGTTTGCATTTATATAATCCACACTTGTATAATTCGCACATTTATATAATTTAATTTTGTATAATATAATTTTGTATTGAGATTGACGTATTTGTATAAATTTATTATTTCGAATTTATATGAAAGTAACTCAATATTTCAAATTTATATAAAAGTAACTCAATATTTCGAATTTATATAAAAGTAACTCAATAATTTAATCATACCGTGAATTATACCATACCTAAACTATATCAATTATACAAATATTATGCACAAATTATATAGCAAAATACACAAATATTTTATGCAAATTGCATAATAAAATATACAAATACTATTATAGCTATAATTACGAAATATAATTTACTTAATCTGTAACTATTTCGACCTATTAAATTTTAGGACTAAACTATTTATAAAAATTCTACTTATATATTTTCTTCTTTCTTTTTCTTATTATTTTTTATATATTTTAATTAAAATCAAGAATCTATTAAAAATAACATACCTATCTCAAAAGAAATAAAATTACACATACCATCTTCTCCAAACTTCTTATACTGCAAATAAATATAATTGGTGATAATAATCCTAGGATCAGAAAGAATAATAGTCTAATTACTTTTGTCTTTCAAGAAATGAACCATGAGTTTTCATATTATTCATAGGCATGGATTTACCCTCCATTTTACGATGGACTGAACTCATAATTTTTCTATTAAATTAAATATTTTATATATTTCTTAAGATTAATCTAATATTATTTATTAACCTCTAGATCTTTCATTATCAATTTTTCAATAAACTAATTTGATAATAAATAATTAAATAAACCATATTTCATAATACAAAATTTTCATTAATTCATACTTTAAGAAACTCTATTTTTAATAATATAATCTCACGCTTTTTTATTCATAGATAACGTAATACAAAGAAATACATTTTTCCTCGTACTAAGCACATCCATAATATACACTAAACTACAAACTAAACAGACAGAAACATTCAACATTTTAAAAAAAATAAAATTAAAGGCTAAAAGAAGAACAATATTATATACACTATATACTATAGTATTTTAGTATCGACGTAACTTTTTTCCTGATCAAGTTTTGGTTCGATATTTGGACTCATCGATCGGAGCACCCTCCTCCTCGGCCCGCTCTCCTCCCAAGGCTCCACTTGAACTGAACCCGCCTTTCCGACCCATCTCTAGGAACCCTTCTTCTCCGATCTGCTCTTTCCTCGTTTGCCCGCCTCGCCTCCTCCCTAACAACAACATATCCAGTAAAATTTCACAAGTGAGGTCTGAAGAGGATATAATGTACACAGACCTTATCACTATCTCATAGAAATAGAAGAATTATTTTCTGAAAAACCTCATTTCAAAACCCATAAGCAGAAAAAATTAAATATGACAAAAAAAAAGAAAAAGAACAGAAAAAATGACTAATAATGAATAGCACATGACGATACGTAAATATGATAAAACTAACATATATACAAAAATATTCTAAAAAAAATCATCACATGTACAACTCAATTTATGTGAACATATTTATGTTATCTGATCACACTCAATTTATATATTATTAAAAAATCCGAGCAACATAAAAATTACAAAGTTACCCTCAGCAAGGTGTTCTTGGGCTTCAAGACTTTTACCACCAGTTCCTCCAGGAACCACTGTCACTCCTACCCTTGCCTTCCTGTCCAGTTCAGCTCTTTCTTCCTGTTCTCTAGACATTTTTTTATTATTATTGGACAGAATTTTTTTCAATTATATATAGAAATATATATTTTTTCCTTATAATTATCTTTTGGCTTTGTTAATAATTTATAGAGGGGCTTGAGAGAGTACTATGTATATTATGTTGACACGTGGAGATTGACATGGCTACAACATCAGCAATAGAATAACACGTGGCAGTAAGATGACAATCTTAATTCGTTAGCCATCACATCGTGAAACTTTGTTAAATTATTAAGTTGAAACGCTTATTATTATGTCAAAAATAATTATAATAATAGAAATATAATTTTATTTATTAACTAATTAGCTGTATACTCGTTGCTACATGACTCAATCCAATACATAAATAACTTAATTATTTATTATATCATTTAATTATTAAATAGAATAAAAATTATTCATATGTTAAACGATATTTAGTTGCAAATATCGTATAAAAAATTATTTATGTATTCATTTTTGAAAAAGTTATGCAAATAAGTAAATATATATTAATTAATTAGTCAACATAATTATAGTTTACATTAATTATGGCTTGCGATAAATATTAACTGTAATTATGATTTAAATTTTGTATAATTCGCGTAATTTATATAAATGTTGTGTATGATTATACAAAAGTTGTGCGCGAATTAAATTGTATAGCGAAATATATAAACATTGCGAATTATATGACGAATTATATAAACATTGTGTGCGAATTATATAAACATTGTGCGCGAATTATACAGCAAAGTATACAAACACTATACAAAAATAGTAAATTGTATAACGAATTATACAAACGTATACAAATGCTACACGAATTATATAAATAATATTATAAATACAATTACAAAATATAATTATTCAGATTATAATTATCAAGTATAATTAAAATATTTTTTAGTAATTATATGCAAAAAAAAATTCTTTATTTTTTCTTAAAATATTCTTTTGGGCTTAGTAGTTGTTATTTTATAGAGGGGCTTGAGAGAGTATATTATGTATACTATGTTGACACGTGGAAATTGACATGGCATTTTTGGGTAAAACAAACACGACAACTCAGCAATAAATGACACATGTCAGCATAATTTTTTATTTAATCATAACATAAATACATATTTTTTCCTTTTTATCTACTATTATTTTCTTAATATTAAAGAAGACAAATAACTAAGTGATGATTTTTTTAGTTGATGTAATATTATTTCATTAAAATATGTTAATAATAAATTAAATAAATTAAATCTTGTGTTGTCTCAACTCTCAATAAGAATTGAAGGTCATACCGTACATGATAATTTTGTATAAATTAGATCATTCTATAAAGCTAGATAAGTTTGTTGAAACTTTAATTATGTTTTTATGGTGAGTAGTTGTGAAGAAAAATCTAATTTAGGAAAATTTTCGGTATTCAAGGATTGCATGTTTTGTTATAAATTAAATAGATCTAATTTATTTTAATCATGTTAATAATTCTACTTTATTAATTATGGTCATGGATAGAATATTCAGGTTCGGATTTATACAAAGTGATAATTATCTTATTCGAATTTGATTATATCGTAACTCTATAATTTTATAGATGCGATGATTTATTTTACGGGTGAAATTTTTCACGGGCGAAATTTTTAATTGAAGTCCAAGATGGCCCTGAATCATTTTCAAAGATCTTGATCAAAGTAGATATATGTTAAACATAAATAGTCGTTAATGATCAATAAAATTTGATAGATTCGCAAATTACTAACGCCAATGAGCAAATATTTTCCTACTTTTGATGAAAATATTATCATTAAAATGTTATTTTATTTTTTAAAAGGTAAAATAGATATTGACCGTCATAGGAAATTAAACACGTCTACACTCTTGTTTATTTTAACTCTTTAGCGTGGCTAGAATTAATTAGCAGAAAACGAAATATCGTGTGAAAGTGAAGTGTTACAATAATTTATTTATTTGCTTGAAACTTTTTTTTTCAACAGAATTAATTAATATTGAAGCCACAAATTAGTCACATGATATGTTCTTTTTTCTTTTAAAAAAACTATTTCTGGCACCATGTATAAAGAAGCAGCACGTTCTTCCCCAATCAAACTTAGTTAAATACACTTCATCGATTTATATAAACTTTTGTCAACGTATTCATGCACATGTATATCCTATTTTTCTGTTTCTCAATTAGTATCGATTAATTATATTGAAGTTCAATTAAATTTATATTAACTTATTTTACAAGCTCATTATTTAGGGAATAACACTTTCAATTGACTTTTTTCGATCTCAAAAATTTATGTATAAATTTTTTAATTAAGAGCGGAGAGGTTTAATCATCTGATCCGATATAGGCATTGTAACAATTGTGATATTAAATGACTATATAATATAGTTTGTCAAAGTGTCACATCCCGGGAGGGCATCCTAGACGTAACCGGCACTGAGAGACTATTGCTAGTCCCCAAGCGAATCACTTGGCCTCATCACATCCATTCATTCATACAATCTATTATCAGCGGAAGACATCAAGGGATATATGGGCACATCATCATCAGTTCTCAAATATATATATATATATATATATATATTATAAAAAGAGACTAGTACGAAGAACTAGCTCACAGTCTTACATCAGCAATTAACTCTAGTCTATGAAGCATCTATCACTATCATGTGGTGCCAATGACAGACCCATAACTACCTCAACCAAAATAAAGTCAGTTACCCTAACTCTGAAGCAAGATGAAGATAAACATAAGGGGTTCCTCCAAAGTTATGGAGGCTCACCAAATCAGCTGAACATCTCCAATCCTCAACGGTGCACCTGTTGACGATCTTCAAATCATGTATCTACATCATGAAATGATGCAGTCTCAGAGGGGGATGTTAATATGTGGAATGTATTGGTATGTAAAATAGCTGAGTGAAATTGGAAACAGGTAGAATAATATAACAATAACAATCAACTCAATATAGAAAACAGTCAACATGTTAAATATCTATCTAAAGAAAGAATAAAGAGTAGACAAATGACCCATCACATCCATCACCTTATACCATTACCTCAACATCAGAGTACTATCAAGAGGGAATCCTAAATAGGAGTTTCTATAACTAACAATCACACCCTATGAGCCAGAAGTGATACAACGAAGAAATATCGTTGCCACATCCGTCCAGTACCTTGCCAGGGTAAAGGACGAGTCTGTCAGTGGATCCAAAAGTCTGTCAAGTCCTCTTTTGGGACAAAGGAAACATCCATTTTCATAGTCCAATCCTCTCCTACGTTAGTCACGTAGTTAATGAGTTCGAGTACGACCCACTCTTACCCATTTCGGTGCTAATACTCCTCCCATGACTCAAGAAGCTCATAGTCTGTCAAGGTCGGACTGTTACACAGCCAACCCCCCCATCTCAAGCGAGGTCATCATCTCATCTATCATTCTATAAACTCAAAGAGTAGAATTATTCTTCAAGCTAAGGTTCAATCCTCGTTTAATCCAAATAACACTAATTCCATCTACTTCAGTCATCAATACGCTCATCCCAGGACTTAGAAACTATCATTAGGGAACAATTGAATAGACACATCATGTGAGTTTATTTATGGAGACTCAAGAGACTATCAAGTTCTATAAATCTAGCATCGTTCTCACATTCACAATCACAATCTCTATCAACTTTCTCAATCAAGGCTCCAGACTCAAACCCTAACCTCATTCAAGCAATCTTTAATAAAATAATAAGTAGGATTTATGCAATAATTCATGTAAAAACATTCAATTCAAAAAAAACAAGTTTATGATGACCATCAACATGTGAAAATACGTACATTCAACATAGTTTCAAGAATATAATCAAGAAAATCATTCATATAGACTCAAGAAACTTCAATCAACCATCTAAGACCTCATATGAGGCACATGAGAGGATAATCTCATGTTTTTGTGTAGCCTTACATACATGGAGTTTGAAGAATCCTCAATTTTCCTGCACGACTTGGCCCTGGACTCAAAGCCCTTCTCTTTTCTTCTTCTCCTTCTCTCAGAATGTAGTTTAGACCTAAGAAAAATGGGGTTATCAAATCCTTTCTAAGATATATAGGCTTAAATACTCGTTTTGGGACTTAAGAATATATTGAGAAGGACAAAAATGCCCTTTCTGAAGTTAAAAATGAAAATCATATTTTTGGGACACTAGTGTGCGACGCGCACCAGTTATTTTTAGTGATTTTTTCGCGAATCAGTTTCCTGTCGAAGAAAAATCAAAAAATTCCAAGTGTGGTTCCGCGTCCCAAGCGCGTCGCGGCCTGGACGTGAAAACCTTACTATTTTGGCTCACCTTGAAAAAAATAATTCGCGTTTTTTCGTGTTAAAGTTGAATCGAAATCATTTTCCGACTCGATTTTCCACGCTGATCGCAAATTCAATCTCAGATTTTCCATCGAAGCTTTGGAAAATACGTTACGCGCATGATACATTTTAGGGGCGTTTGGATAAATTATACGAGGTGTTACACAAAGTCATAGAAAGTATACACTAAATATACAATATAGTGTCAAAATATGTAAAATATATTCTTGTAATATTTTGTAATCTTCTATTTTTGTTTTCCTCCTCTTCTCCATGACTGACACTTCCAAGTTGCATCCCCCGACTACCGTCACCAATATAAAATCATGCATTCCTATTGTGCTTGACTACGAAGGAAGCCAATACAATAACTGGGCTACCCTCTTCAAACTCCATTGTC